>JASEVX010000005.1:60834647-60889145 GCA_031761405.1 Serripes groenlandicus | reverse complement strand
GTTATGCACTATAATTACCTCAATCCAGATGCCTCTAGTATAATAGTCCCAACAACAGATTGGACAATTGAAAGTATCAAGTTTAGAGTTTCATTTGAAATTGGATGGCTTGACTTTGAAAAGTCTCCGTTTCAAATTAAAGGCGTTAGGAACGAAATGTGTGTAAAATCTTTGCAACCTGATCCCATTCCGTAGAGCATGTTCGAACGAGACGTCAATCAAATGCCCCTGAATAACCGATGTTGGGGAATCGAATTTCATGGCGGCAAACATTTGATACGAAACTGAGACTTTGCGATGTCGTCTGCACCAAACTTTCACACAAAGAAATAAACCGCGTTTTACCAAAAAGGGATCCCCATAGCGTATATATATGTGAGTATGATTAACACAGAAGACTTCGCGTTAACGTTGTCTTATCTAAGCCTTTACCTCTTTCCACTATGGCGGCATTTTAACATATCTGAAACAGACGACATTTGATAACATTGTGGCAAAAAAAAGAAATGGCTCATTACGAGTCATTTTCCATTTGCCTCAATGTGTTAAAACACTTCTATAATAACCATATTTTCATTTATAGATATTTTCCATAGATTTGCTTAACTCTTTCAGCGCCAAAGGCAATCTTGAGCTTTTTGAAAACAATACTGATTCAGGTGAGTCAGCTCGTAACGAGCTGTCTCACCTGAAATCAGCATTGTTTGCCTTTTATTAATCAAAATAGTCCAACAAATGTTTAAAATGAGAAATGGAGTCGCCCGATTTTGAACATGGAAGAGTCTAATTTAAACAATTCGGTGCAGAAAGAGTTAAAACGTCGTCTGCTGCAAAGTTGTTGTTTCTTTGAAAGGGATAATCTCTAAACAAAAGTATATTTTAGGTATATCTGATTTTTTTCGAAATCTTACTAGAAATGTCATATAAAGATAACGCATGTTTAATCATTCAAAAACCCAAATCGAGTGTGATCCTTTTTTCGCGACTAACTCCAATAAAAGAGAAAAAAAACCGTCTACGCCATGCTGAGATCCGAGAGAAATTGAATGTAAATCAAATGGTTGTGAATCATACAACTCGTCAGCTCGTTTCCCTGAGCATCCCGTCATTTTGTTAGACGTTGAAGACGTGTTCAAAACAGTAAAGCATATTGTATTATATTGTATTGTATTGTATTGTATTGTATATATACAGACAAAATTAGCGGCACATATATTTACTCATCGTCTCGTTTCCCTGTACATTCCGTCATCTTGTTAGACGTTGAAGACGTGTTTAAAACAGTATTGTTTATTGTATTGTATTGTATTGTTTTGTATTGTATTGTATTGTATATATACAGACAAAATTCGCGACACATATATTTACTCATCATCTCGTTTCCCTGCACATTCCGTCATCTTGTTAGACGTTGAAGACGTGTTTAAAACAGTATTGTTTATTGTATTGTATTGTATTGTATTGTATTGTATTGTATTATATTATATTGTATTGTATTGTATATATACAGACAAAATTAGCGACACATATATTTACACATCAGCTCGTTTCCCTGCGCACCGGTCATATTGTAAAACGTTGAAGACGTGTTTAAAACAGTATTGTATATTGTATTGTATTGTATTGTATATATACAGACAAAATTAGCGGCACATATATTTACTCAGAGCATAGAATTACATACTAGAGACTAGATATACAAGAATTTGTCGCGGTACCAGTTATGGGAATTCAGCGGGAGAAGGAGGATATCAATTGATTGGTCTGGTTCTCTTAAACCCCCTTCAAACATACAAACAAACACATATGCACAATTGAACATTTGAGAAATCTCTACAAATGAAAATAAGCTTTTGAATAGAGTTTGAAACATTGCGACAAATGGAGAAATTCCTCATTATGAGAGAGCATTTCTCCTTTTGTCACCAAATGCGTCAGCTGCAGATCTGACAAAATGCTTCTTCAACGTGAAAAGGGGTGATCTTTGTCAGTAGTCAGACAGTATCTTGACCACGTCAGGTGTTGAACATAGAACCCTTTACTGTCGTTACTGACTTCTTTATAGCTTTTTTATAACCATAAATGGTGTTTAGTTAGGGAGAGCTACTGTAAAAAAAGGATATTTGAAGTCATTCATTGCCGATATTGTAATAATACTTTAACAATAGAAACTGATTCCAGCCTAGGTTTCGATGAGTGTCTTCGGAATGTGCCTACTATAGCAATTGACTCTAAAGAACCCTTTGCTTAAAAATAAAAAATTGTGCAAACTATGGTATTGTTACCACTCTGTTTATTTTTTAAACTATTAACTGATATGATGTTTTACTTGTATTATTGTCTACTTTGTTATCTTCTCATTAAAACAAAGGTAAACATAGAAACAGTGAATGACCGTTATGGTACAGACTGAGAAATAAAGGCTTCACCTTTTGTAAGAGATCTTCAAATAAGCGGTGCACCAGGTGCGATCACTGTAGTTACAGATCAGCCTATTAACCCATAACAGTCTAATCTGTATCAGCATAACAGTTAGCAGTTAACCCTTTCTCACATACAACAAATCTGCAGCAGACGACTTTGAACATATCTAGGCGAAAACACAGAAATTCGCTATAAATGAAGGTGAAATTACTGAAAAATGTTAAAAACATTGTGGCAAATGGAGAAATTGCTCGTTTTGAGCAATTTCACCTTTTGTCAAAGTGTTTTCAAAAATCGTCTGCTGTAGAGGCGTCAGAAAGCGTATGTATGTGGGAAAGGGTAAATCATTGGATCACGTACCATCGGTGCCTTGGCACATGTTTGTCTGCCCGTGTTACACATACAGATTGTTGATTTACCTAAATTGCCGCCATTAAGATCGATCAGTGCAGAGCCATTTGAATTTGTTTATAGCGAAAGATTTCAGGAAATCGTGCCCTGCAATAAGTGCGTATGTAAAAAATATCCGGTATTTGAACTGCATCATAACTTGTTTTTAACATCCATGTTAATTTATAAAAAGAAAAAAATCGCCATCTAAGATATGTGTCGCGTCCTGCGATTTGGGCTTGTATGTGCATGAACCGTCTGCATAATATGTGAGTTATAAATGAGCCATTCCACGAGAAAACAAACATTGTGGACTCTGCGTTAAGTATCGACCCGGATCAGCCTAAGCATGCCGCGGACAGACACTGTTCGCCTGCTGTGGATTTTTCTGTTTCATGAATCATTACTCTATACCTCTATGCACCTGCGACGGAATGTGTCTGCCCGGATTAGCCTACGCGGACTGCGCAGGCTGATCTTGGTCGATACATTACGCAGAGGCCGTTATAAATGCACATTTCGGAAAGGAGAAAGATGGAAGTGTAGCCCTCATAGTGTCATGCCAATATTTCTTTAAATGGTGTCAAAGTAGATTGTCATTACGACACTAAATCATCATTTTATGAAGAAGAAAAAAAAAGAAAATGATAAAACCGTGCGTCACACTTCTCCTGAATTAAACAAAAACAGAACTAAGGTTTCATAACAGGTCCTTTATGAAACTGAATAAACGTGGATATAGTTACAGATTAATTTATTTCGTATCACATTTCCGTTGAAACGGATACCGACTAGAAAGACTAGGTTTAAAGTGAAACACCCCTTTATTTCTGGTGAGTTAACTTGGTGGTGTAGCTAACGCACCTGTCTATACAGTCTATACGTATTGTCTTGTTGAAAAGAATGCAAAATACAAAGTAATTTTGTCGCATAATTTCTCACAGTTTAATCGAAACATAACTACAATCTTTAAAAAAGGTAAATGGTGTCAAATACCTAAACATATCAGCTTTATGTGAACATTTTCATAACACTAACGTGTCATACTTCATTACTGCCAAATTAGATGGCTTTATTTCGTAGTTAAAGTTTTCTATTCATGTATAGTTTTGGTTACTTTGCGTAAAATATATATAATTTTATTTTCAGAGATTTTGCATATTCTCTCAAACGCATTGACGGTCACGTGACAGAGAGTGTTAGAACAACATGTTTGTAGGTGATAATGCATGTGGAATGTTCTACTAACGAAGGCCATCCCGGAGGTCCAGATAAGGAGGGGTATTCAGCTCTTTTTCCCAGAATATCTCTCTTGTTATCAAAGCAAACCCTATGTTGTGGGTACTCAAAAGAATCGTCTCACTGAGACGATTCTTTTGAGTACCCACAACTTGGGTTAGAGGTCAAATAAGGATTTAAGAACATGCAAAACGCCCCCAATCTAGAGCTCTGCCATTCCATTCCAATTCCAACCTATATACTGCGATAATAAAGAGTATTGTATATAGAAGAAGAATAACCCTCTCTTTCATACGCATCTGCAACAGACGATTCTTGAAAACAGTGTGGCAAAAGGAGAAACTGCTCATAATGAGCAATTTATTCTTTTGCCACAATGTTTTCAACTCTTTAAAACATATATCCTTTCATTTTAAGAGAGTTTTCGTTTTTTTTTTTTTTTTCTAGATGCTTTCAATGTCGCCTGCTGCAGTTTTATTGTATGTGTTACGGGTAAGAAAGAGATCCATAGATAAAACGAAACTAAGTAACATTTGTTCACCTTTACGAGAAACCATCATGCCGCTAGCAACGTTTCTTAAAAGCTGAAGTTCAAAGTTCGTTCCGGATAAAACATACCTTTGTAATAATGAATTTATGGCTCGTTTGATGAACGATAATATATATCAGACAACGAACTAACTGATCGGAAATGGAAAGAAAGGGGAAAATGTATGTAATCCCCTCGTACTCAAGCTGATACGACTTAAGAGTCGCATTTTTTTACAATAACTGGGGGAAGACGTAGAACAAATTGGAAATTCGAGGTCCACTTTCTCTCTTATCTTGAAAATATTGTGTTGACGGAAAATATCTTCTCGAGTAATAGTAAACAATCTGTTGACGGTGTATAGGTTTATTGAAACTTCGTTGGACTCGCTATAACTCGAACATACGATAACTCGATCATACTATACCTCGAACTTACGATAACTCGAACATATGATAACTCGAACATACGATTACTCGAACATACGATAACTCGAACATATGATAACTCGAACTTACGATAACTCGAACATACGACAACTCGAACATACGATAACTCGAACATACCATAACTCGAACATATGATAACTCGAACATATGATAACTCGAACATACGATAACTCGAACATACGATAACTCGATACATATATCGGTTAACTCGAACCGTTTACTCGTGGAAAACAGTGTTGCAAACGTTTTGTTTGCTCATCAAGCCATGAGAACTGCCGATGCGCTGTTTATCATGTGTCTGCCAATGGGAAATGTTTTATCTGACACTTTCATGTTTTCCGAGCGTGGCGTTGTATGTCAAGTAATGGATTAAATGATGTAACATAACATCTAAGATGTTTAACTAAGAATGCAATAATAGCACTATTGTGTTCCATGTATCAGATAAGACTTCATAGACAAGGCGGAAGTACTTTTTCGCAGATAACAATTTCCCACTCGCAGACGTATTTTGATACATCTGCAGCTGACGAATTCTGAAACCATCGTGACAAAAGGCAAAATTACTCATCGTGAACAGTTGCTCCTTTGGTCAGGCTTTGGTCACTACGTTTTTAAATCTATTCAATAATTATACTTTAATTTGTAAAGATTTTCGATACGTTTACCTATAAGTTTTCAAAATCGTCTGCTGCATATTTGATATATGGGGGGAAACAGGGGACTAGATAAGGAGTGAGAGCACTGGTCTTTTACCCACGATATCTCTCGTATTACTCAACCAAACACTATGTTGTGGGTACTCAAAAGAATCGTCTCACTGAGATGATTATTTTGAGGACCAACAACATAGTGTCAAATAAAAAAAAAATTAGAACATGAAAAAACATCCATTATCTAGAGTTATTGGGAAAGGATTAAAGATCCGAAGACGATACACCTGGGCTGGTGCCCTTTACCTGGAGTTATATTATATTCATCTTATGTTAACCGTTACCCGCCTACATTACATCTGCAGCAGACAACTTTGATAACAAACCAGGCAAAAATATGGGAACACTCAATAAATTAAGGTATACTTATGAATAAACTCTCCTTTTACCACAATGTTTTCAAGAGTCGTCTGCTGCAGATTAATCAAAAATGCCTCTGTAAATAGGGAAATGGATGAAGTATCTCTAGAAAAAAAGGGATCAATTTTGCTTTTTAACATGTACATTTATCCAATAGCCTTCGCTTAGAATTAATTGATGAAAAGCATCAATGTATACTGATGTTCTTGTACACTGTCTACACACGGTGTTTGTAGTCAAATAGACTGACACAAGACAATGCTGTTTAATTCCTTCCCACATATGACAATTTTGCAGTAGACGACATCGAAAATGTCTACTCAAATTACTATTATGATTTCCTTTCGAACGGTGACGTTTTTTTTAATACAGTTATACTAGATCCGTCTTCTGCAAGGCAGCTGCCAAAGTTTCTTTGTGTATCTATACAAATATCAGCGACATAATGCATATTATAATAAAGCATTAGTATGAAATTACATCCCTTCATTAAGATAAGAAGTTAAAACTCGACTTGAATACTGAAACATAATACTGATAGCATATATAAACCGCGCCTTGCGCTAAGTGGTCTTGCCGCATGTGGATCACTTAAAGGGGTATGACAATGTAAAACTGTAGGGTTACAATTCTAGCTTTTTTCCCGGAAGTTACATCTGGATCTAAACTGCATGGAGGGGGCAGACAATGATGAAGAATATGATGAAAATGTGCGTATGAACAGGTTCGGCAATAGAGCAATGGCGGCGAAGAGGTATTCTATGGCACTCTAAGGAATAATGACGGCCGAAAATAGACATGTGGCACATGGCACTACGATCCAATAGATAATTAACGGCGAAAATAAGTCCTATTGCACATGCCTCTATGGCTCTATGGAACAATGCAGGCGAATAGGAGTCCTAGGTCACTTGTCACTATGTTTCTATGGAACAATGCCAGCGAAAGAGCTCCTATGGCACATGTAACTATGTTCCTATAGACTGATGAAGGCGCAAGGAGGTTCTATGGCGCTTACCTATGTGGTCCTATGGAACAATGACAGTGTAAAAAGGTCTTATGGCACATAATAATATGGTCTTATGGAACAATGACAGTGTAAAAAGGTATTATGGCACATAATAATATGGTCCTATGGAACAATGACAGTGTAAAAGGGTCTTATGGCACATAATACTATGGCCCTATGGAACAATGACAGTGTAAAAAGGTCTTATAGCACATAATACTATGGCCCTATGGAACAATGACAGTGTAAAAAGGTCTTATAGCACATAATACTATGGTCCTATTGAACAATGCCAGTGTAAAAAGGTCTTATGGCACATAATACTATGGCCCTATGGAACAATGACAGTGTAAAAAGGTCTTATGGCACATAATACTATGGCCCTATGGAACAATGACAGTGTAAAAAGGTCGTATGGCAAATAATACTATGGTCCTATTGAACAATGCTAGTGTAAAAAAGTCTTATGGCACTATGGCCCTATTGAACAATGACAGCGTAAAAAGGTATTATGGCAAATAATACTATGGCCCTATGGAACAATGACAGTGTAAAAAGGTATTATGGCACATGGCACTATGGTCTTTTAAAAGTATAACGGCGTAAAGAAGTCCTGAGGCATGTGTCACTTTGGTTATATAGAACAATGACGTCGAAAGAGACACTATGACATTTGCCACTGTGGTCCAACGGCCAGCTGTGATGCAGTATTGTCTGTCGTGCAATGGGTATAATAATAATAATTAAAATAATAATAATAATAATAATAATAATAATGTTGATAATAACAATAATAATCATATCAATAATGGCCCCGTTTATGTAACAAAGGTTCAGTAGTATTTTGAGATGCAAAACTTGATCATTCGTAAATAACAGTATATATACAATGTACTTCTGTTTTATATCATTATACCTTAAATGTGATATTTTCCACGATATTTGAATAATTCGTCTTTTCTTCAAAAGTATGTAGATATCAAATTACCGTCTGGGTTGAAATGTTACGCTGAACTATTTCCCTCATATAGACGCTTTCTGACGCCTCTGCAGCAGACGGCTTTTTGAAAACATGGTGACAAATGAAGAAATTGCTCATAATTAGCAATTTCTTCTTTTTGTCACCATGTTTTCCACTTTTAGTCATAGGTTATCCATTCAATTATAGAAATTTTCCAGTGTTTGACAAAATATGTTCAAAGTCGTCTGCTGCAGAATTGTCGTATGAGGGATAGGGTTAACCCTCGACTTGTTCTCGCATATATCCAGGAGACGACTATTGAGAATATTGTGACAAAAGAGGAAAGTGTTAAGGATGAGCAAAGACCTAATAACACATGTGTTATTAGGTCTTTGGGATGAGCAATTCCTCATTTTGTCAAAATGTTTTCAACTCTATTTCCTAATGCATTATCAAATAAAACTTTGTATCTTGTATCTATGTATCTTGTATACGTTCATATAAAAAGATATTCCATATTTGTTCCTAGATGTTTTCACAGTCGTCTATTGCAGAGTTGTCGTATTTTGTAAAAGGATATAATTATACGACATATAAAACCAAAGAATTAATTTCCCCGGTTTTTTTTCTTGAAAAGTCTTGTACGGTATATGAGGTGCGTTGCAGGAAAAACTAACCACAGGGGTATGGCGAAAAGACGTATTGTTGCATGGGTATCACTCACAGAGGGTATGTAAATATAATCCGTGGAGTTTCAATTCCAGCCTTTTGCCAGAAGTCTATACAACATGGAGGTGGGTAGTGAAGACTCCGGTGAGACTTTGCCTATGAACGGGTTCATCTGAGTCTCCACTGTATCCGGAATCACCAGACGCTTCTCCTATATATATATATATATATATATATATATATATATACATGTACGAGCCGTCTTAGACTAGACAAAAATCGACTCTTTCCCACATACAACAAATCCGCAGGAGATGATTTGGATAAATAATGGCAAATATCTTTATTATTGATTATGACAGAAAACGTTATGGCTCGACAGAGTTCTAGATAAGTAAAGGGGCGTTTTGCATGTTCTAAAATCCTTATTTGACCCTCTAACCCTATGTTTTGGGTTTGCGTAAATAACAAGAGAGTAATTGTGGGTAAAAGAGCAGAATACTCCTTATTATCTGGACCTCTGGCAAGAGAAGAAAATATTCACGATGACAAACTCTGTCCTTTTTTTTCACATGATTTTTTCAAACGCCGTCTGCTGTAGACGTGTGTCTAAGTGCGTCAGGGTTTAATCTGTCTGGCATACAACGAATCTGAGGCAGACGACTTTGAAAACACCTTGTGGCTAATAATAATACTCGATAAACGTTAAGTGAAATAACTGAATGGAAACAAATTTCTGAAATAAATGAAAAGATAATTAATTAATAGAGGTGAAAACAATGTGACAAAAGAGGAAATTGCTTCTTATAAGCAATTTCTCCTTTTGCTACAATTTGTTGTTAAATAACGTTTGCTGTAAAGGCGTCATAAAGCGTCTGCATGTTGGAAAGGGTTAATATATCCCTGACACCGATCTGTTTGAGCGTCAAAAGCACTGGCTGTTAGAAGTGTATTTACCCTTCCCTACTTGACGATGCATTTATATGCATTTACAGAAAAACGAATTTTGAAAACATTGTAACAGAATAGGAAATAGATAATGAGCATTTTTCTTCAGTTACTTTTAACTCTATTCAATGATAATACTACGTTAACCCTTACCCTCATATAGACGCTTTTAGACGCCTCTGCAGAATACGGCTTTTTGAAAACATAGTGACAAAAGAAGAAATTGCACAAAACGTGCAATTTCTCCTTTTGCCACAATGGTTTCCACTTTTTGTCATAGGTCATCGATTCAATTATCGAGATTTTCTATGTTTTGACAATATACGTTCAAAGTCGTCTGCTGCAGAATTGTCGTATGAGGGAAAGGGTTAATATATAGAGATTTTCCGTATTTTCGAATTCGTCTGGTGCAGATGTGTTGTATTTGGGAAAGGGTCTTTTCATAAACCACGGCTCCGGTTATCAAACACACTACTTTTATTTTTATTTCTGTTTAGTCCTTACACATACAGTTCAACTCATATCTCACATCCAGGCGTTTTAAGATGAATCTGCAGCAGACGACTTTAGAAAACAATATAATAAAAGGAAACAAGAAATATCTTAAATAAGATAAACGGCGATCAATATGAGAAAACACTAAGAAATGGAACATGCGCATTCAAGGTCGAGAAAACGTCTCATGACTAGAGTTTACGCGAGGCTCCCAAGAGGTGTATAAGTTTCAATTGACAATAAATAACTGAAAACTTATCATGTTTCAAAAATAATTAATATTTTGCTCTTAAATATTATATTTCATTCGTTTTCGCTGATTTTTTTCACTGCAATTTATTTCTTAATGAAAACAATTAAAGGTTAGGATGCAGAACATTTCATTTTAAAACTTCACTTTATTAGTGCCTCTCGTAGGATCGCCAACTTAACTATGAACCAGTCAAAACGTTTCATTTCCTTTATTTCTTCGACATTATTCATTAAATATAACATTTGATTGTTCTACAATCTAGATCATTTGTTTAACATCTAGGTCAAAACGGAGGTTAATCAGCTATCGCCGAAAAATATCACTGTTTCCCGAGTGATTCTATTCTATTCAAACGTATATTTAATATATATAGATTTTCCAATTGTTTGTCTTGATTGTTTGCAAGTTATCTGCTGCAGTACGTTTGTTTGTGTAAAAGGGTTAAGGTGACAGTTTCGTATTTTATCATGGTATATAGTTTCTTCTCTGCTTACCACTAAACTGTAATATATATGCTGATAGCGTTACAGTAACTGCTCTTTAAATAGTTTTTATAGTAAATAAAACATATTCCACATTTTGTTTTAGTTTAAATCCTTATATTTCGCACTCCATTATTTGCATGTTAACCATGTTCTCTCTCTACACTTGTCTCTCGTGAATGGTTACCAGGATCCTAAGCATTGGACTTGATGGAACAAAAATAGTATTTGCCAAAATATGAATAGTATGACAGCAGAAGACAACATTTAAGTGTTTTAGTTTAAATTGCAAAGTTCACACTCCCTTATATACATGTTAAACCTGTCCCTCATACGACAATTCTGCAGCAGACGACTTTAAACATATTTTGTAAATAAATAGAATATCTCTATAATTGAATGGACTTAACCTATGAATAAAAGTGGAAAACAAGTGTGGCAAAAGGAGAAATTGCTCGTTTTGAGCAATTACTACTTTCTACTTTCTACTTTTGTCACTATGTTTTCAAAAAGCCGCCTGCTGCAGAGGCGTCAGAAAGCGCCTATATGAGGAATGATTCCAAGAGTTTAAACATTTGATTTGATTGAACGAAATACCTTTTGCCAAAAATGGATACTATGATTATAATAATTTTCATGACAGCTTCTTGTCAAATGAAATAAAGATTCTTTTTACAAAGCTATCATTACAAAGCATTTTATAACAAAAGTAAAACACGTATTCATAAAAGAGAGAAAAAAGAGCGGCGCAAGCCAAAGACCTAATAACACATTGTGTTATTAGGTCTTTGCGCAAGCGAACGCCAACGCCCGTCTTCTTTTTTCTAAGTCGAAATAGAGGCATTACTGAATAATTATTAAAACTAGTGTTACTTAACCCTTTCCCTCATATAGACGCTTTCTGACGCCTCTACAGCAGACGGCTTTTTGAAAACATAGTGACAAAAGAAGAAATTGCACAAAACGTGCAATTTCTCTTTTTGCCACAATGTTTTCCCCTTTTTGTCATAGGTTATCCATTCAATTATGGAGATTTTCCAATATTTTACAAAATATGTTCAAAGTCGTCTGCTGTAGAATTGTCGTATGAGGGAAAAGGGTTAACTTGCCACTATGTTTTCATGTTTCCCCCCAGTAATTATCCCTTCTCTAAAAGAGTTTCCATGTTTTTTACCGAGATGTTTTCAAAGTCGTCTGCTGTATATTTTTTGTATGTGGGAATGGGTAAAAGGCACTCGAGAACAACTCATAAACGTGTAATGTCGAACTTTCGTCAAATATTATTTTGAATCCTCGCCGGTCACAGTGTCCAGGGTGTTGGTTTTCGTGTAGCATCTTGTTACACCTGGGTCAAAACTATATGAGCCGTCCCACGAGAAAACCAACATTATGGACTCTGCGTAATGTGTCGAACCAGATCAGCCTACGCGGTCCGCTCAGGCTTATCCGGGCCGACACATTCCGTCTCAGGGGGATAAAGGTATAGAGTAATGATTCCTGAAACAGACAATCGGCAGGAGGCGAAAAAGTGTCTGTCCGGGTTAGCCTGCGCAGCATGCTTATGCTGATCCGGGTCGATACTTTACGCAGAGTCCACAATGTTGGTTTTCTCGTGGGACGGCTCATATCAATATATCTGCGTAATGTATCGACCAGATCAGCCTGCGCTGTCCGCGCAGACTTATCCGGCCGACACATTCCGTCTAAGGGGGGGATAGATAGAGTAGTTATTCCTGAAACAGAAAATCCACAGGAGGCGAACAGTGTCTGTCCGGGTTAGCCTGCGCAGCACGCTTATGCTGATCCGGGTCGATACTTTACGCAGAGTCCACAATGTTGGTTTTCTCGTGGGACGACTCATATCAATATATCTGCGTAATGTATCGACCAGATCAGCCTGCGCTGTCCGCGCAGACTGATCCGGCCGACACATTCCGTCTAAGGGGGGGATAGATAGAGTAGTTATTCCTGAAACAGAAAATCCACAGGAGGCGAACAGTGTCTGTCCGGATTAGCCTGCGCAGCATGCTTATGCTGATCCGGGTCGATACTTTACGCAGAGTCCACAATGTTGGTTTTCTCGTGGGACGGCTCATATCAATATATCTGCGTAATGTATCGACCAGATCAGCCTGCGCTGTCCGCGCAGACTGATCCGGCCGACACATTCCGTCTAAGGGGGGATAGATAGAGTAGTTATTCCTGAAACAGAAAATCCACAGGAGTCCGGGTAAGCCTGATCCCGGTCGATACTATACGCAGAGTCCACACTGTTGGTTTTGGCGTGGAACGGCTCATATATACAATCGGAATGACAAGACTCTGGATACCCTGCGGCTCTGCGCATGCTCACGTGAGTTCTCAGAGTCTCTAAGATTTACCGCTAGAGGCGCGTATCGAATTAATTCGTACGTCACCTGGCGTAATGCTAGTTTAACCCTTTCCCTCATACAACAATTCTGCAGCAGACGACTTTGAACATATTTTGTCAAAACATAGAAAATCTCCATAATTGAATGGATAACCTATGACAAAAAAATGGAAAACATTGTGGCAAAAGGAGAAATTGCACGTTTTGTGCAATTTCTTCTTTTGTCACTATGTTTTCAAAAAGCCATCTGCAGCAGAGGCGTCAGAAAGCGTCTATATGAGGGAAAGGGTTAAAGTAATAACTGTCCCGGGTGTAAGTATCAGAAATAGGAAACGTATAATTAAGGAATTTCCATAAAGTCTTTGTTAGTTGTTTATTTTGAAAATGCTGCCACATTAAATGTATATAGTGTTGATGCCATGCAGCAAATATTAAAGGGAAATGGGGAAATCTCTCAGTTTATTCATATATACTTTTTCTTTCACTCTATGTTTACTGCATCAACAGAGGTCAACAGTCATTTGTTATCAGACAAAAGGGTAAGTAACATATCGTATTATTCAAGACAGTAAGTTGAGGATATAAGTATCGTTATTTAACGCTATCAGATATAGAGTTCGTGACAACCTTGAGGGCTAGTGATACTTTTCCAAAATGTCAAACTAGCGCTATAGTATAAGATACTCTTATTCAGCAAGAAATCCATGCTCAGTGTATTACAACATATAAAACAGTGAATACTTTTAATCTGAAGAATTTGATTATCCTATATGTTGCTAAGACCTGCAGCAATCATTATACACGGATGTGTGTAGATGTTTAACCCTTTCCCTCATACGATAATTCAGCAGCAGACGACTTTGAACATATTTTATCAAAAAATAGAAAATCTCTGTAATTGAATGGATAACCTATGACTAAAAGTGGAAAACATTGTGGCAAAAGGAGACTTTGCTCGTTTAGAGCAATTTCTTCTTTTGTCACTATGTTTTCAAAAAGTCGTCTGCTGCAGAGGCGTCAGAAAGCGTCTATGGGTTGAAACTAATGGTCAGAACAAAAAGAAATAATATTATATGACCAGTACTGGGTACTATAGTGTCCAGGAATACGTACAAATATGCGGAAGTATTCTCACGTTTAAATCTAAATGTTATGATTGTATGGATATGTATGTATTAAACGACATGACATTTCTGTTGTATGTACATGTATATGTATATATGTATGTTTTATTTGACTATAAGCTTGTACGCATAATGTCAATTAAGATTTATGTTCTGTTTTGTTCTGTGTTATTGAAGGCATGAGACGATAAAGGACTGTCTGTGAACTTATTATATCCTATACTAAATACAATACAATACAATACAATACAATACAATTGTTCATTAAGATACTGAGTATGTACATAATACATAAAAGACAACTCTGCAATCAATTATACATAGTGATCAGAGGGCAACCAAAGGGCGTTGTAATGAAAATAATATCAGAAAAAAAATAGAATAAGAGAAAAAGAAAC
Organism: Serripes groenlandicus; assembly: GCA_031761405.1. Classification (NCBI taxonomy): domain Eukaryota; kingdom Metazoa; phylum Mollusca; class Bivalvia; order Cardiida; family Cardiidae; genus Serripes; species Serripes groenlandicus. The sequence continues at coordinate 60,874,331 of JASEVX010000005.1, read as the reverse complement.
AATAGAGAGAAAGAAAGAATTAGATACATAATGTAAGATAGAATCATGTTTTATTATTCATAGATATCTGTATATATACACACACATACACACAAATATGTATACATATATACATAAACACACATATAAATGCACACACATACATATGCACATATATACACACACATACAACACTTGCATATAAACCAGGTGCACATGCCCGTGCTATAAATGAGTATTTCTTGATATTTAATTATGTTGAATTCTTTTTCCTTTTTCGAAACAAAATAAAAATAAAATGATCATGGGAACTGTTATATAACTATCATTTGACTACTCATGTAGCCGATTAGGTTTTGTAGGCGTGGCAAAACAGTACGGAGCCAAAATCAATCTTCGGGGATGCGCAGTTTGATCTGCATTTAGACTGGTTCCAAATGCACTATGTTTGGTTTTACCGCAGCCTGGTTGATATTGAGATGATTATTAACATTTAGTACAACCCTTTCACTGTCGAATGTCACCAAGTCGACTTTTCCATGTTGTAAATTAGACCACTCTATTTTTCGTCCAAAGAGAAAATTTGGTAAAATGTAATGTCTAAGTGGCAAGCAATGCAGTTTTCAGGAGAGACAGCTCGTAACAACAGAGTCTTCTTTACGCTTTCCCTCATACGACAATTCTGCAGCAGACGACTTTGAACGTATTTTGTCAAAACATAGAAAATCTCCATAATTGAATGGATAACCTATGACAAAAAGTGGAAAGCATTGTGGCAAAAGGAGAAATTGCACGTTTTGTGCAATTTCTTCTTTTGTCACTATGTTTTCAAAAAGCCGTCTGCTGCAGTGGCGTCAGAAAGCGTCTATATGAGGGAAAGGGCTAAGTGATCTGGTTGTATATTAGTCCGATATCGGTTGATATTGTTCTCAAAAAATAGTTTATAGTCTCGTCAAGAAGAGCAAAGGCTAATAGCAAGCAATACGGTACAACATTTAGCGTACATTGTATGCACCTACCGATAACTGGAAAGAGTTTCCCTGAATATTTAGAGCAACGCCTTTGGAAAGGACCGCCTTCATATAAGCCGTGTCTGGCAATGTGTCGAGGGCTTGGCGTAGGCGGTTGTAACTAAAAACCTATTTTGAAAACCCTGGTTTAGGGGCAATGTTGACCCCTTTGTGTAAACAATGCAAATTTAGGTGCCATTGCTCAGAACGAGCAATGGCACCTACATTTCCATTGTTTACCAAGAACAAAAAAAATAACTCTTAAAAAGACTTCATGGCGAGGTAATTAACCTAAAAAATACCAATCTGGCAATGTGTCGAGGGCTTGCTGTGAAACGGTCATAACTAAAAACCTATTTTAAAAACCCTGGTTTAGTGGCAATTTTGACCCCTTCGTTAACAATGCAAATTTAGGTACTGCCATTGCTCAGAACGAGCAATGGCACCTAAATTTCCATTGTTTACCAAGAAAAGTAATTTAACGCTTATAAAGACTTTATGGCGAGGTAATTAACCTTGTTAAAATCAAAGCGCCAATGGCACTGTAGTGGCGATCGTATGGAAAATCCTGCAAAGTAACAAGCAGTATATCGGTGTAGGGCTTGCGATGACTCTGGTGCGGGTATATTTGAGAATGTATCAACCCTGCATCTTTTGACAGTAGAATAATGTTAGTTTGCCAGAATGTTGTCTTGGTGATTATTTAGTTACGTTCTGAAATTGGTCATGATGTGTTCAAAATTAGGCCATTCCAAAGTTATGAAAAATCTAGTTGGTATTCGATAGACTACCGTTTTAGCTCATTAGAATGACTATTTGTAATCTAAATTGTTTGGGTAATCACATGTTTATCACCAGGTCGTTAGGCCATATTAAGATAAAATATATTTTACACTTTAGAAATGACTAAAGAAAGGAGAGAAAACAGTATCCATTAGTTTGGTGTTTGTTTCAATTATGTCCGATATTAAACAGGTCTGTTCAATTTAGTCCCTTCACATTGCATGATTGAGGGTTGTCACAGTGTATTTATATGTCTCTGAGGTTGTTAAACTGCTTCGAATAATGTGAGTGCAAAAACAAACACAAAACATGCTCCAAAAGCACAATTTCACTATTTGCCAAACTTTTTAATTTATGAAAATATAGGCATATATTATAATGCTAGATCTTCAAACTCAATTAGGCTACACTGTCAGCATTGATTGCTAATTGACTCTAGAACGTGCAGACGTGTATACATAACGTGTGTACACACTGCCATCGTGTGCCCTTTAAACCTTTGTAAACCAGTCTTATTATCTAGACGCTTTCATATATTTAAACAAGTACAAAATAAAGCGTTTATAATATTGAGATTTACAAGCTTTTCTGGTTTTTGGTCTCGCGAGCTATTTATAGAACCTTTTGGAATTTCCAAATTTGAGTATCACCAGAGTTGTCGTTATTTGCAAGGCAGAACGCGCAATGATATTTATTATCTGCCAAATCATGACGAAGATAATCAGAGTACAACCAACTCCTGCCGAATCAGGTTAAAGGTCAAAAGGTTACGGTTGACTACAGTAAAAATAAAACGAGGCACAGGAGTATCATGATACTCTGCATAGCGTACCCAAGACGCCCGATGATATTTATTATCTGCCCAAACATGAAGAAAGATAATATGTAAATAGTTTAACTCTATTTAGATATTTTCTCGATAAATCTCAAATATTAGTACCAATCCGGTATCAAAGTAGCACTAACATTATCATTATTAATCGTGTGCCTGCATCACTGATGGAACTATATATATATATGGGGTTTAACGGAAGTGAGTAAATTGCCTTTGCAGAAATATCCAACCGATTGTTCAAATACGACTATATAATTTTTTTTTCGTTGTTGTTGTTTTGGTAGCACTGTGGCGATTGTCAACCAATCGCCACAAAAATTACCAATTTTCACGCCAGGCCATCGGTGTGGTCTTATTGCAATAAGTGAAGACTCATGTGATTCTGATAATCTGCACATCCTCCCCTTTCCACCTATATTTAGAAGATGCGGGGATGAAGCTTCTGTTGAAAAATTAGAATAGTAGCCTTACATGTTTCGACTGTCATTTTCCCGTTATGTTATTCTATTACGGAGAGATATACATATCAAGACTCCTTGTCGATCGACGCGGCTTGATGTCAGACTAAACATCCACAGATAAAATAAAACTCGCGTTGTATATATATATATGCTACAAGAATATATTACACTTTCACAGACCATCTTAAATTTCGTCTAATGATGAATAATTTAAGTATAGAACAAACTAGACAGTTAACCCTTTCCCACCTTACAGGCGCAGTTCGTAGCACCAGCAGATGACTTTCGAAAACATCGTGACAAAAGGAGAAGTTGCTCATGATGGGCACATTTCTCCGTTTGTTTTTCAACCTAATTAAAGACTTACACTAATATTTCATTTTAACCCCTTTCAGCGCCGAATTGTTTAAAGTAGACTCTTCCATGTTCAAACTCGGACGACTCTATTTTCATGTTATAGGATTTTTGGAATATTTTTTATAACTCACAGCCAAACAATGCAGATTTCAGGTGAGACAGCTCGTTACGAGCTGACTCACCTGAATCAGTATTGTTTGCAAAAAAGCTAAATATTGCCTTTGGCGCTGAAAGAGTTAAATTGTTTTCCATTGTATTGCCTGGATTGTTTTAAAGTCGTCTGCAGCAGATTTTGTTGTATGTGGGAAAAGGTTTATACAAGGTAGGGAGGGAGCTAATTATAAACAATCCGAACGACTTAAATCCAAACAAGCGTAAGTATGTGTTAAACTACGATAACGTTAGTCGCGTGTGGAGTTTAGGAATAAGATGTACTCGTAAAGAGCGTCTGGAAAGGACGGAATAATGCATGTACACAATTGTAACTTTCAAGAGAACGGGGGTAATCATGGTACCCGTCAATTGTTTGGTGTTTCAACGCCGCTTTTAACAATATTTCAGTTCTATCGCGGCGTTTTCCTGTGAAAGTTAACAGTACTTTATTGGTCCATTTATCCTGACACCAGTCAGTCAGTCAGCCAACCTTTAATTTATTGAAAAGGGTTAAACAAATTGTCCAGTCATGTAACGGCGGCCAGTTTACCCTGCGTAATGTATCGATCCTGATCAGCCTGCGCAGTCCCCGCAGGCTAATCCGGGCCGACACATTCCGTATCAGGGGTATAGAGATATTGAGTAATGATTCCTGAAACAGAAAATCCACAGGAGGCGAAAAGTGTCTGTCCGAGTTAGCCTGTGCGGTATGCTTAGGCTGATCCGGGTCGATGCTTTACGCAGAGTCCACAATGTTGGTTTTCTCGCGGGACGGCTCATTTTGTATGTGTTACCTGGTTTTCTCTAATAAGTTCTCCAGACAGCTGTCTATTTAAGCAACTTTGCTGCGTTTCAGTATATTTGTTAGCCAGGACGATAACGCACACCGGGAAGATGTGTTAATCTGCGACAAAGGGCTCATACATATAATCAAGTGGTGCCGTTTCAGAGTGTCCTAACACATCGAGCACTCGGACGTGTGCTAGCCGGAGCCATCAAGCACATTACCGGTCTGTCAGGATAATCTGAAACCACCCCTAAAGATAATTATTTGAATGTCAATCCGTTTTAAATAGTATATGTATTCGTATAAAACGTATGTCTCGAAGATAGAGAGATTATCTAATTTTTCATATAAATAGTAAAACGGGCAAAGTTGAGAAAAGCAATATCCCGCCTTGATATATGCCGGATTCCAGACGACGCGACGGTTCCATACTGCAGGATGGTAGGAAATATTTTACCTGTGTAACTCCGTCCCACATTCTCGGGAACGAACTGAAGATGGGGATATCCGGTTACGCCGGAGATATATTCCTCTACAAAGTAACATGTCTAATTAGACTGGAATCAGGCCCGTTAGTTAAGGTAGATATCAGCAATGAATTAATGTGTTCACACTCTCTCGGGTACATGTGCTTTAAACTCCAATCTGATTTCTAGCCAACAGGGGGTGTGGAATCTTCATTTGAGTCGTCACACGAGAAAAACCAACATTATGGACATTGCGTAAAGTATCGACCCGGATCAGACTAAACATGCCGCGCAGGCTTACCTGTGTAGACACTATTCGCCTCCTGTGGATTTTCTGTTTAAGGAATAACTACTCTATACATCTATCCCGCTAAGACGGAATGTGTCGGCCGGATCAGTCTGCGCGGGCAGCGCAGGCTGATCTGGTCGATACATTACGCAGATGTCTATCGCCGCAGCTAAATATGTCCCGCGAGAAAACCAACATTATGGCCTCTGCATTTAGTATCGACCCGGAACAGCCTAAGCATGCCGCGCAGGCTAATCCGTACATACACTGTTCGCCTCCTGTGGATTTTCTGTTTCAGGAATCATTACTCTATACCTCTTTTGTAACGTAATATTTATTGTTCTACGGAGCAACATATCCATCATACTATATATATATCATTACTTATTGATACATTATTTTCTTATATTCAAGATCAGTTGGCAGAAATGTTGTTTTTCTTTCAAAATGTTGATTCATTTATCCAGAGACATATACATTTATGTATCATGGCTTTGGGGATATTCTCTCAAACTTCATGGTCATAATCCGATCTATACTCTTTCAAGCTCCTAGGAAAATGTTCAAATTCACTGGTAAAAGTAGTCTTTGACTTTCGGGAAGTAAGTTGACTCAGCTTGATCTTGAACTTGAACTCTCAACCCCTTGATTGACAACTCGATCCATCATCAATTGAGCAAATAGTAAATGAGTTATTGCACAACAGCTTATCAATATTTTGAGTAGGGGATTAAATCTGTTGAGACTAAATTCACTTCCCGAAACTTTCAGAGACTTTGTCTTAATTCATATATCAGCACTTATTGATACATTATGTTCTCATAGCCAATGTTTTTACCATTGCAGACTAAAGTCAGTTTCTGGAGTTAAGGTATATATCAGTATGTCTTTTTAGAACATATGCTTACTATCCGCGCAGTCTACACTGGATCTGAACTGTTCGCCAATATTGATATTATATAAATAAGCCTCCGATTGATGCTTGAGATGCTTGAGCATGTATTGTAACAGTCAATTCCATATTCCATTCAATAATTAAACTTTCTATGTTGGAGGTTTTTCCATAGTTTCGCTAAGTCGTCTGCTGCAGACATTTGTATGTGGGAAAGGGAATGTTTTATATGATTGATCATAATAACCGTATTTATCCATTTCATTTTATTTTATTCCCCAAAAAAACACATTCAACCCTTTCTATAATACAGAAGGCTTAACGATGTATGTCATTGAACCCATAGAACATGGAGCATATTTTTTGCTTTATAAAGAGAAGTAAACACGCTTAACTCTTTCAGCGCCGAATTGTTTAAAGAAGACTCTTCCATGTTCAAAATCTGGCGTCTTCATTTCTCATGTTATAAAAGTTTGGACTATTTTGATAACGAAAAGGCAAACAATACTGATTTTAGGTGAGACAGCGCGTCACGAGCTGACTCACCTGAATCTGCATTGTTTGCAAAAACTTCAATAATGCATGTGGCGCTGAAAGAGTTAATATCTCAACAATATAAGCACCTCTATTCCAAAAACAGGTACTCATATTTCTATAAACATGTTTTAAATATGTTCGTTTTCAAAACAAACGCCCTAAAGATATCAAATCGGTTTAAATAAATAATAATTGCAGTAATCAGTGTGATATTTTACACTTCGTAATTGGTTTAATTAAAAACCCGTGCGTTAGCTGCGGAGGAATATTAACATGATATAGGTACATCAAACAAGCATCCAATCGTAATAAGATATAAAATCACGTGACACCAATTCCAGTTCGACAACAAGATGTGATGTGAAGTTATATTAAGTGTGAGATTGTGGGTGCAACTTGATATTCCACTTGCATATAAACCGCGCCTTGTTGTTCCCGCGTACACTGAATGATACGATGACTATGTGCATACAAGCACTGTCTCACCATAAACTTCACTGTCCACCCTTTCACTCATATAGACGCTTTCTGACGCCTCTACAGCAGACGGCTTTTTGAAAACATAGTGACAAAAGAAGAAATTGCACAAAACGTGCAATTTCTCCTTTTGCCACAATGTTTTCCACTTTTAGTCATAGGTTATCCATTCAATTCTAGAGATTTTCTATGTTTTGTATGTTCGTCTGCTGCAGAATTGTCGTATGAGGGAAAGGGCATGTGGTTTAGACTTAAATGTAACTTCGAGGTGGAAATAAAAATGTAGTTCAACGGATGATACAACCATATCCTTCGTTGTGATCGTGAAACGGGTATGCAAATAACAACGACATCTGGTTGTCAATCTCAAATTCCTTGTTTTTTCCTTATTATCACATCTTTTTTGTTAGATATTCTCTATTAATGCTCATCATATTTGCCTATCAAAATGGCCGACAAGGGAGATAATAATTATTATAGTTGTGGGAACTATATATAAGATCCCTAATCGATAGACTCGGCTCCGAATATATATGATCCGTTCAAAGAGAAAACCAACATTATGCGCAGACTGATCCGGACCGACACATTCCGTCTCATGGGGATAGAGGTATAGAGTAATGATTCTTGAAACAGAAAATCCTCAAGAGGCGAAACGTGTCTTTCCGGGTTAACCTGCGCGGCATGCTTAGGCTGATCCGAGTCGATACTTTACGCAGAGTCCACAATGTTGGTTTTCACGTGGAACGGCTCACACACACATATATATATATATATACATTATGGCAGGTGAATTCTATAGTAATAATATACTGAAATTGTATAGCAGGACGGTCCATACTCCGATTACATATCTACTAAACGCGGGAAAATTGTCATGGTGTATCTATATCAAATGGTGGAAATAGAGAACAGAAAATGAATGCAAAAAAAAAATAGTAAACAGAAGTCGATCTTAGTGATAAAAAACAATCCAGTTATCTTAACAAGACGCATGCACTCTGTATAGACAGACCTCTGTCACTATTTTGTTGAAATAAATACTTTATTGGTAAACTTCAGGACCGAAAGTAATCGATAAATTAACGGTCAATATAATTCGGTATTTACAGATTGAACACTCTAATTGGAATATACGGTCAAACCTGTGCTTAAGACCACCTTTGCTTAGCTACTCCCTGCCTATAGCAACCACACTTTGAATTTCCCAATTACTCATTTTCTGCATTAAATGACCATGTAATTAAATATCACCTTTGAACAAAGACCGATTTTTTTTCTTACGGTGGGTTTTTTTTAAACACAGGTTGGACTGTAATAAGAAGTAGTACAATAACTGACGCTGTCAAACAAATGCTTGCCAAACGAAGAAAATATTAACGTCGTGCCTGACCTCGAAACCCCTTCCAACGACACAACGACATTTTTCAGAAGAATAAGAAGTACCGTTACCACTGCAATTGCTGATTTGTGGACAAAACGTTACTTTTGACGAGACACTTCCGTGCGACGGTAAGTTTATTACATAATAAAGGAAATAATATACATCGAAAACTCGACTGTTAATTTTAATGCTGATGCTTTAACAACATGATTTGAAACTCGAACGTGTGTGTTTTACAATAAGAAATCAGAGTTCCGCATTATCAATAAAGGGACACAATTGAACTTGTTCTGTCTATAAAGAGAATATGAGCCGTCCCGCGAGAAAACCAACATTGTGGACTCTGCGTAAAGTATCGACCCGGATCAGCCTAAGCATGCCGCGCAGGCGTACCCGGATAGACAATGTTCACCTCCTATGGATTTTCTGTTTCAGGAATCATTACTCTATACATCTAGCCTCCTGAGACGGAATGTGTCGGCCCGGATCATTATGCGCGGACTGCGCAGGCTGATCTGGGTCGATACATTACGCATCGGCTATCATTTTGGTTTTCTCGCGGGATCGCTCATAGTTTAAGACATATCAGTAGTACCAGTCAATTATCCTGGTAACGTCGTGATTAAGTTGAAATAATGTTGTTCAAATAGCGTAAAACACATTTCAAAAAAGCAAGTCACGCTATCGTATGACAATGACAATGACACAATGACACTGACAATGCCAATGACAATGACAAAATGACAAGTATTTATGCCATCGGCCCATAGTACACACTATGTGATGCTCAATATTTCATTATTACATCAGGAGTGTCATGATTCAATGACAAAAAGGAGTCATGTTGGTGTCGTTTGTATACCAGTTTAATAGGAAATAAATTTATCATGTCATCATACTTTGGGCAATGACATAAAACATGACATTCACATTCAACAACATTTCTAGTAACAGTAAATAGTCATACATCTGCAAATACATTGTGATATCTTAAAACTAGGAAAATAACTTTCATACTCTAGAGGAGTGAATGACGAAATCCCCGGATGCAACTCCCAAGGACGTAGGTTTATGAGGTGCACTAAAGAGAGAAGCGCAATATCAAAACATTATAAGGGTTCAAAGATGTCTTATTGGAATAGAATCGACCTATTTACTATCAATTAGACAGAATAATCTTGGCTTGAACGTTTCAGGATGATCTTGTACTATCACAGATGTCGGAAATCGTTGTAATGAAAACTAAAACGTTGAACATGTCGAGGGCTTGGCTTGGCGTGAAACGGTTGTAACTAAAATTTGTATTTTTTTTACCAAGGTTAGTCACCTCACCATAAAGTCTTTATAAGCGTTAAATCCTTTTTCTTGGTAAATAATGAAAATTTAGGTGCCATTGCTCATTCTGAGCAATGGCACCTAAATTTGCATTGTTTACAAAGGGGTGCTTATTTTGTTACTGTTGTTATTTTGTTATCGTAAGTATAAATCCTCTCGCACTTTAACATGATCTAAAATACATTACTAAACGTCGGAAACTAACGACTATGAACACCACTTGTGAATTATGGTATGCATGACATTAAATGATCCTTGCTAACACTGTAGACCAAGATCAGCCTGCACATTCGTGTAATATAATCTTTGACTACATTATTCGATACTCATCTATCGATATTTATCAAAGACGTGTTCATAAATGTATAACAACTTGTCACAATTCAGTGAGGATTGAACCTGATGTATGAATTCAGCGGTATAAGGGTTAAATGACGTATTTAGCCCGGACCACTATGTGGCGCTGTATCACAGACACTACGTGGGCATTCCCAGTAACTGTTCTATCTTAGAAAAAAATAAATAGAAAATAACCCGTGCTTCTAGCATTACATACTTTTTATATCTTTGCAGTTAATTGGAAGTATATGATATGAAAGCCATGTCTGATTTCAAACTCATTGTCTGTAATCCCAGGATTCAGCCCCCGGATTGGTGTCCTCTTTCATCCCTGAATCCAAGCTTAAGTATCTACATACAGAATGTCTGATAAAACCCCAATATTTGGCAGAGAAACCCAGCCTACAACGATCGTTCCTGTTGTATTTGTTCATTTAGTTCGCAAACAGTTTTCAGGTGCTTATTTGTTTCATCTATTCTATTTTTGAATGATTGAATGTATAGTGTGTTATGGGCGCATCGACAGCTAAGGTCATTTAGCGCGCATTAACATTTGAATGAGAAGTAAATGTGTATGATGTAATATAAATAGAGGTGTATATATGTATATTCTATTTTGAGGGGCGGAGGTTAATGCAGTGTATAACAATGTTCAGACATATCACGGTGACAGCGCTCGTTTTATTGACGACTAAGAGACTAGCCAGTATCGGGTTAGGAAATGTGCCTGTTCCAACAATGTCTCTGCGGGCAGGTATCGAACCCAGGACACCCACTCTCAAATAACCCACGCTTAACACTCAGCAAAATGATTGAATATTTCATTGAACTATTTAGTCTATACGTCGTCGTATTGCTTGTTCACCTGGTGAAAACACTAGCGAGACTGTTTCATTGTAAGTTTGATGAACCACAGACTTGTGAAATACTAGAAGAAGTGTTGTGTCTTCCTCTCTATAGATTGATGCCAATATTGAGATAAAATAAGACCCCCTTTTTTTTACTGACACGGCACATGAGTTAACCCTTTCCTTCATATAGGCGCATTCTGACGCCTCTGCAGCAGACGGCTTTTTGAAAACATAGTGACAAAAGAAGAAATTGCTCAAAACGAGCAATTTCTCCTTTTGCCACAATGTTTTCCACTTTTAGTCATAGGTTATCCATTCAATTATAGAGATATTGACAAAATATGTTCAAAATCGTCTTCTGCAGAATTGTCGTATAAGGGGAAGAGTTAAACGAAACCATCATTCACTGAGGGTTTTCAAAAAAACTGCAGCATAAGGCTAGTACATAAAAAAACCTCGATATATGAAAGTTAAATTATTGAAAATGAGCACTTTCTTCCTTTTGCTACAATGTTTTCAAACAAATGTCTGCTGCACAGGCGTCAGAAAGCGTCTACATCTGGGAAATGGTAAAGGAATTTCGCTATTATGTGACGCACGATGTATTTTTAAAAAAAAAAAAAAGAGGCTCAACATAATGAGCCACATCAATCAAACGATTTGGGCTCGTATTGATACTCTGGTCTGGTCCTCTTTAATTAACCCTTCCCCTCATATAGACGCTTTCTGACGCCTCTGCAGCAGACGGCTTTTTGAAAACATAGTGACAAAAGAAGAAATTGCGCAAAACGTGCAATTTCTTCTGTTGCCACAATGTTTTCCACTTTTAGTCATAGGTTATCCATTCAATTATAGAGATTTTCCACTTTTTGACAAAATATGTTTAAAGTCGTCTGCTGCAGAATTGTCGTATGAGGGAAAGGGTTAAAAAAAATATATATATTTATATTGGCGTTAAACTACTGGGTTTACATCTCTGTTTTTTTGTCGGAATATATATTAAGGTATATTAAACATATAGGCGGACATTGCAGACTCTGATGAGAGTGTGCGCATGCCCAGGCCCATCTGATTCTTCACTGTACGCAGATGCAATAAGAGCTAAACGATTGATTGATTGATTGATTGGGGTTTAACGCCGTTTTTAACAATGTCTCAGTTATATCACGGCGGTCAGTTCACCTACTCATGCAATTCCTGGTTTTCTCACACCAGTACTCCACACAACCATCTTTCCAAGCAACTGGCTGCTTTTCCACATAGACTTAGCCCATTGGTGGAAGACGAATGACGCATGTCGCATTGACTTTTGTCAATCGTCGGAAAGAAAGTTGGCCGAGCCGGGATTCAAGAACTAAACGAACCGATATATATATATATATATTAAACATTGCGACTAGCTGAGATACGCTTTGACATTTGATGATATTATCATATGTTAAAGCAAAGGTCGGGAGCGCGTTCATCCTTTTCCATATGATGCACATCTGCAGCAGACGACTTTGTAAAAAAACATTGAGTAAAAATATCGAAACTCTCTATAAATATAAGAAGAATTATTTAATAAAACTATGAAAACATTTTGACAAACTTAATATAATAAATTTCTCCTTTTGCCATAGTGTTCTCAAAAGTCGTCTGCTGCAGAGGCGTCATAAAGCGTATGTATGTAAGAAATAGTTAGTATTGGCAAGGTTATTTGGTGTGTTAGTCCTATTTTGTGGAATTTCGGATCAAGGAGAAAGCGACGGAATATCTATAGGATTAACTTGTATGTCTGTAAGATGTTTAACCCTTTAACCTCATATAGACGCTTTCTGACGCCTCTGCAGCAGACGGCTTTTTGAAAACATAGTGACAAAAGAAGAAATTGCACGAAACGTGCAATTTTCTCCTTTTGCCACAATGTTTTCCACTTTTAGTCATAGGTTAACCATTCAGTTATAGAGATTTTTCTATTTATTGACAAAATATGTTCAAAGTCGTCTGCTGCAGAATTGTCGTATGAGGGAAAGGGTTAAAGCAGACGGCTATTTGAAAACATAGTGACAAAAGAAGAAATTGCACAGGACGTGCAATTTCTCCTTTTGTCACAATGTTTTCCACTCTTAGTCATAGGTTATCCATCTGACAAAATATGTTCAAAGTCGTCTGCTGCAGAATTATCGTATGAGGGAAAGGGTTAACGCTACTTTCAGCAGTTATTTAGTTATATCAAAGCGTTTCTTGAGCATGTCACCTGTGCTGCTTGTCCTTTTATCCTGACATCAGCGAGTCCCCCCGACGCTCCTGAGCGCCAAGGAAGAGAGAATGCCATTACTTAACTTCGCACTACCACTATTCCACCATGGCGGTTATTTGATTGTGTGATGAAATACTTAAACGCTTTTTCAAACGAAGACGAATTAATTTATACATAGTTTTCAAAATGACATCGCGCTATAGGCCTACAGACGTTACCGCCACTTACGATATGATCAGGGACGTAGATAACGTCCCTGATATGATCAAGTAAAGTAACCTTTTACCACATGTAGACGCATTTACTTTGACGCATCTTGAGAAAAACATTGTGGCAAAAGGTGAAATTTCTCTTTTCGATAATCATACTTTTATTTATATTATAGAGATGTTCAATAACTGTTCTTGTCTGTTTTCTTCTGATGTGAATTTGTTATGTTCGATGAAAAAGTTTAGGCATTTACAAGGTGACATGTTCTAGTAGAAAGAAATTGAGATCGGAGTGTGGAACCGCATAGTCTGAGTAGAGTCTTAACCCTTCCCCTCATACAACAATTCTGCAGCAGACGACTTTAAACATATTTTGTCAAAAAATAGAAAATTTCTATAATTGAATGGATAACCTATGACTAAAAGTGGAAAAACATAGGGGCAAAAGGAGAAATTGCTCGTTTTGAGCAATTTCTTCTTTTGTCACTATGTTTTCAAAAAGCCGTCTGCTGCAGAGGCATCAGAAAGCGTCTATATGAGGGAAAGGGTTAACCAAAGATATTACCGAGATATACGATGATATACGTCTTATTAGACAGAGTAGTAACCAGTCAACTGTCCGATCATCGTTGACAGGGCACATAGTACAATGTGCAGACCGTGGTGAGCGTTTATAAGATAGCTATGGATAATATGCATTCTGATCTAAGTCTTTACCACTAGGACTTTCAAGAAAATAATCTTCACGGTATATACAGCCTCCTTTTTTTAAATGCCCCAGCACTCCCGGAATTTACTTTTACTGAACACTAAGTTTTTAGTACTTTGATGGTAGTTTCTTTATAGTTATGTTGGCACAGCTATTTCTCTTTCGGTTTGAAAAAAATGTAACTAACTAAACTTAAACCTACCTTTATCGTATCTTCCCCCGGTTCTGTTTTAACACGGACAGAAACCTCCTTGGTCTCGTCGTCACTGTCCGACTTCTTTTTGGAGTTATCCATAATTAATAATAATATCCTTTTTCTAAAGATGAATAACTCGAATTTTCCCCCTCTTGATATAAGGTATTAAAGAAAATTCAAGACATTAAGAAAAGTTCTAAACTATATTTTATTGAAATAAAAAACCTCTGAAACATCCTACCGATTGCTAAAGAGCGCCTTTCTCAAATGATAGGGTAAACTCTAAGGATCTCCTCCACTCTGCGTTCGTTGTATTGACTTGAAACTCGATCTGCTTGCAATCGGATACCTCTCCAATAATACTCCAGCGCAGAGGTATCGTGGCTGGTTCACATCTATTCTTTCTCTCTCTATCTCTCTCTCAGAGCCGCTTTATATGGAACGCCTAAGCTGTCTGTTACCTATAAATGTCAATATACAAAGCTTAAGCGTCATTACCTTAAGGTAAAACTTCATTATATAAAGGTGTAACGTTATAACATAAAGATAAAACGTTGATATATACAGATATAAAGTCACTACATCAAGGTAAAACTTCATTATATAAAGGTATTACGTTATAACATAAAGATAAAACGTTGATATATACAGATATAAAGTCACTACATCAAGGTAAAACTTCATTATATAAAGGTGTAACGTTATAACATAAAGATAAAACGTTGATATATACAAGTATAAAGTCACTACATCAAGTTAAAACTTCATTATATAAAGGTATTACGTTATAACATACAGATAAAACGTTGATATATACAGATATAAAGTCACTACATCAAGTTAAAACTTCATTATATAAAGGTATTACGTTATTACATACATATACAACGTTGTTATATAATGATATAAAGTCACTACATCAAGGCAAAACTTCATTATATAAAGGTATAACCTTATTATATAAAGCTAAAATATTATTATATAAAGGTAAAACAGCATTATATAAAGCTAAAAACATCATTATATAAACGTATAACCTTATTATATAAAGCTAAAATATTATTATATAAAGGTAAAACAGCATTATATAAAGCTAAAAAACATCATTATATAAAGGTAAACTTCAATATACAAAACTAAATCAACATAATATAATGACAACACTTAATTATATTATCTCTTTTTGTAATCCGAGACTTCTCTGACCCTAGAAGCTCTTTCTTTTTTATTGTGGCTTACACAGCAAAATGAAATATCAATACTCATGAAAAAGGCGGTTTAGGGTCCGAGAAGTCTCGGACTACTCCTTTTGATACATTATTTTCCAAAGGCTGTAGGCTGATGGAAGTAAAAGTCATCTATATAAGGAAAAGGGTTGAAATGTTAATATTGTCATGCAATTCAGCTGTAATACAAATGTGGAGAATCTCTTTTAAATGAAAGTATAATTATTGAATAGTGAGCATTTTTTCCTTTTGCCACAATGGTTTAAAAAATCATCTGCTATGGATGTGTTTGCATGTGGGGAATGGTTAAGGTTGATTGATTCGAGTTTAACAGTTTTCAACGGTATTTTAGTCATAGCCTGGCTGCCAGTTCACCCAACGTTTCGAGGCTTCATCGCACCAGTTCTCCACACAACATTCTTCCCAGGCAACTGGCTACCTTTCCACATAGACTATATCCATTGGTACACA
Organism: Serripes groenlandicus; assembly: GCA_031761405.1. Lineage (NCBI taxonomy): Eukaryota > Metazoa > Mollusca > Bivalvia > Cardiida > Cardiidae > Serripes > Serripes groenlandicus. The sequence continues at coordinate 60,858,342 of JASEVX010000005.1, read as the reverse complement.
AGTCACATCATTGGAAAGAATGAATTGCCGAGCCAGGTGAAAGGGTTAAAGAAAGGGGTTTAATGATATTTTTAATGATATTTCAGTTATATCACGGCGGCCAGTTCACCCAGTGATTTTTGTACCTAAATTGAGAATGGGTCAGGTAGTGTAGGGAAATTGTGGAAAATAGCATCTTTTTTTTTTTATAAAATTGTGAATTTCAATATAACAGCTATGCTAATGAATACTAAGTAGGTTTAACAGCAGCAGACGGCCTTTTTGAAAAACAAGCAAGTTTTCCTTTTGCCACAATGTTTTCCACTTTTAGTCATAGGTTATCCATTCAATTATAGAGATTTTCTATTTTGTGACAAATTTGTCTGCTGCAGAAAAAGAACGGGATACTTCTTTAAAACCTTTCCCTCATACGACAATTCTGTAGCAGACAACTTTCAATATATTTTTTCAAAAAGAAGAAAATCTTTATAGTATACCAGGCTATAATATCTATACTTTACAAAGGCTATATGGTTATATACTATACTATGGTAATATGATTTATACCGGTATATAATAATAAATTTATCCAATTTCTGCCTTTTTCAGATTATTTCTAGTCTTTTTAACCCTTTCCCTCATATATACACTTTCTGACGCCTTTGCAGCAAACAGCTTTTTGAAAACATAGTGACAAAAGAAGAAATTGCACAAACCGTGCAATTTCTTCTTCTGACACAATGTTTTCCACTTTTAGTCATAAGTTATCCATTTAATTATAGAGATTTACCAGTTTTTGACAAAATATGTTCAAAGTCAAAGACTTTGAAAAGACTCAAGAAGTAACAATTTTGATAAAAGTGTTTCCTTTCTTATATGTGTTTCTTCCCACAACAGCTTAGATAAAATAGCCATGTGTTAACTGTCACGGATATTTAGGACATTTGTGGGAAGAAACACATATAAGAAAGGAAACACTTTTATCAAAATTGTTACTTCTTGAGTCTTTTCAAAGTCTTTCTAATTTCAGTTTAACCCTTTCCCTCATACGACAATTCTGCAGCAGACGACTTTGAACATATATTGTCAAAAACACAATTTTTTTATAAAAAAAAAAGATGCTATTTTCCACAATTTCCCTACACTACCTGACCCATTCTCAATTTAGCTACAAAAATCACTGGGTGAACTGACCGCCGTGATATAACTGAAATATCATTAAAAATATCATTAAACCCCTTTCTTTAACCCTTTCACCTGGCTCGGCAATTCATTCTTTCCAATGATGTGACTTGTGTACCAATGGATATAGTCTATGTGGAAAGGTAGCCAGTTGCCTGGGAAGAATGTTGTGTGGAGAACTGGTGCGATGAAGCCTCGAAACGTTGGGTGAACTGGCAGCCAGGCTATGACTAAAATACCGTTGAAAACTGTTAAACTCGAATCAATCAACCTTAACCATTCCCCACATGCAAACACATCCATAGCAGATGATTTTTTTAAACCATTGTGGCAAAAGGAAAAAATGCTCACTATTCAATAATTATACTTTCATTTAAAAGAGATTCTCCACATTTGTATTACAGCTGAATTGCATGACAATATTAACATTTCAACCCTTTTCCTTATATAGATGACTATTACTTCCACCAGCCTACAGCCTTTGGAAAATAATGTATCAAAAGGAGTAGTCCGAGACATCTCGGACCCTAAACAGCCTTTTTCACGAGTATTGATATTTCATTTTGCTGTGTAAGCCACAATAAAAAAGAAAGAGCTTCTAGGGTCAGAGAAGTCTCGGATTACAAAAAGAGATAATATAATGAAGTGTTGTCGTTATATTATGTTGATTTAGTTTTGTATATTGAAGTTTACCTTTATATAATGATGTTTTTAGCTTTATATAATGCTGTTTTACCTTTATATAATAATATTTTAGCTTTATATAATAAGGTTATACCTTTATATAATGAAGTTTTGCCTTGATGTAGTGACTTTATATCATTATATAACGACGTTGTATATGTATGTAATAACGTAATACCTTTATATAATGAAGTTTTACCTTGATGTAGTGACTTTATATCTGTATATATCAACGTTTTATCTTTATGTTATAACGTAATACCTTTATATAATGAAGTTTTACCTTGATGTAGTGACTTTATATCTGTATATATCAACGTTTTATCTTTATGTTATAACGTTACACCTTTATATAATGAAGTTTTACCTTGATGTAGTGACTTTATATCTGTATATATTAACGTTTTATCTTTATGTTATAACGTAATACCTTTATATAATGAAGTTTTACCTTGATGTAGTGACTTTATATCTGTATATATCAACGTGTTATCTTTATGTTATAACGTTACACCTTTATATAATGAAGTTTTACCTTAAGGTAATGACGCTTAAGCTTTGTATATTGACATTTATAGGTAACAGACAGCTTAGGCGTTCCATAGCTTTACATTGTCGTGGTACCAAAGGTCTGTCTGCGCCGTATGAGTGTATGTGTTTTAATGCGGGAACCAGTTTCCTGTTGTTTGTATATATAGTATACATGTGTTCTTTTAATAGGTCTCTCGGTGTAAACAATACATCCTGCGTATACTTATTTAATAATTATGTAGCACGTGACACGAATAACTGACCTTCGGAGTGCTTCGGATTGATGGTAATAACGATCAGATTGCATACATTCCCAATCTGTATTTAATCGTACCCGATCCCCAATGACTTCCAGGATGAGTCTTCCTGATTAAACTTCACGGAGGCCCAGGCTGATGTTAATAATTCTACTGTGAATTGGCTCAATTTTCGCCGTTTCATGTTAACGTTTGTGCCAATTGTTTTACATCTGACATTCTCCATACAACGCAAAAATGGCGATACGGTTAATGTGATTGATTTATTTATTGATTGATTGATTGATTTGAGATGAATATTTCAGTTATATCATGGCGGCTTGTTCTAATAACGCGCGTTTTCTGTCTTTCTCGCAACTGTTCTCTACACAACATTCTCCACAGCCACATTCCCACATATACTTGTAAGACGATTATTGGAAGACGTATGACATTGATTTTTGTCTTTCACCGGAAAGAGTTATTGACCGAGTAGTGGATCAAACTCGCGACCACTGGATTGATAGCCTGCAGCTCGAATGTGAAAAGAGTTTTGACTTAGATCCACATGCGGTCATTATCAGTCGGCACTTATGTTATGCTGATTCAACCCTTTTTCACATGCGGACGCGCCTCGGGAGCTGGAGGTCGAGGGTTCGATCCCCGGTCGGGTCATACCAGATATTTTTAAAATGGTAGTAGGGGCTGCGGGGTGAGCATTACGAATGTGCGACTGACTGGCTGTTGGCAGGATAAATGGACCAGTAGTACTGGAAACTTACCGTAATATCACTGAAAAATTGTTGAAAGCGGAATAAAACACCAGACGATCAATCAACATGTAGACGCATCTGCAACAGACGACTCAGTTTAAACATGCATGTTATTTGCTCTACCATACTCAACCCTTTCCCTCACATAGACGCTTTCTGACGGCTCCGCAGCAAACGGCCTTTTGAAAACATAGTGACAAAAGAAGAAATTGCTCAAAACGAGCAATTTCTCCTTTCGCCACAATGTTTTCCACTTTTAGTCATAGGTTATCCATTTAATTATAGAGATTTTCTATTTTTTAACAAAATGTGTTCAAATTCGTCTGCTGCAGAATTGTCGTATGAGAGAAAAGGTTAAATCAGGAATGACGTACATCATATTTATTTTGTATTGGGACGATCAATTAAACTCAGTATGTCCCGCTCCACCTAGCAGACGACTTCTGAACCCATTCTGGCAAAAAGGATGGTGCAATTTCTGGAGACAGATTGTGTCCTATCGTTTCTCCACTTCCGCTTCCGCTACAGCATACCATTACTAATAGCTGGATAAAACAATGCCTTTCAGCTGTAACTGTATTTGGTATAATGTCAAATAGATGAAGCTAACATCTCTTTACAAGGGATGTTCACTTGTTTTACCTATTTGACATCGAAATCCTATGTTGTGAGTATTCAATTGACAATTATTGGGTGTACCCTATTCATATATTGTGCTTGATCATTGATCAAATATCAAGGCTTTGATAATGTCTGGACAAGCGTATTCATATTCTATGAAAAACAATTTAACAACAGGCTATGCCTATTTTTCATAAACTCTCTACAAGTTATAAGCATGCATTCACTCACTTCAAGTTATACATGTATCCACTTAATACACTAATTAAATCACGCATACACTCTTTTCAAGTTATAGACACGTATACACTCATTACAATAGTACCAAATGCATTCACTCATTACAATTGTTCAAATATGCATACACTAACTACAAGTAATACATGCATTCACTTAAATAGAACCAACATTACACTCAAACATTTGACGAATCATTTCATTAAATAGTGTTGTTAACATCCATTTCTCCCTTTGATATGATTAGTTTTACATTTTCCAAACTTAACACGCATTTTGAAGCATCTGCAGCAGACAACTTTTGAAAACATTGTGACAAAAGGAGAAATTGCTTAAAACGATTGCTTAAAACGAGCACTTTTTCCTTTTTGACACAATGTTTTCAACTTTATTCAGTAATGCTATGAACAGTTATAGAGATTATCTATATTTTTAAGGAAACATTTTCAAAGTCGTCTGCTGCAGGTTTGCTGTATGTGGGAAAGGGTTAAGTGCTATTTCCAACGCCGTTTACTCACATCTAATAATGCTTCTCCTTAATATTCAGGACAAGAGGAGAGGGATATGAAACATTCTTTAGAAATATATTTACATATAAAGCCTGAGCGCAACAAAAGCATAAGCCTATTCGATCAGTTTAGCTCTTCTCGACTTACAACAACTACATAATTTGAAACAGATCAGGGGGCCTAAACAGGCGGTAACAATAACTATATATATCAGAAAGATAAACATTGCAGCCATACCGATTTGAAAATAACCCTTAATACCAAAAAAAAAAAAGAAGACTTTTCATGAATTGAAAGCAGACGGGATTTGTTAACATTTAAGGCAAAAGAACAAATGTTATAATTGTTCTTTCTTTTTTGTAAAAATATTTCAAACTCATCAGTTTAACATAACAATGTTCTACTGTCCAAATTAGCTGTTTATATTTCAAGTCGCTTTACAATTCCAAAGAGTATAAGTAAGACGTTTGTCCTAATAATCTCGTCGTATTGCAAGTCGTTTTCAAATTGGAAGAGTCTAAACAAAACAGGTAATGACTATATCGAAGGCTTGGCGTGAAAGGGTTGTAAGTAAAAACCTATTTTAAAAACCCTGGTTTAGGGGCAATTTTGACCCCTTTGTAAACAATGCAAATTTAGGAGCCATTGCTCAGAACGAGCAATGGCACCTAAATATCCATTGTTTACCAAGAAAAACGATTTAACGTTTATAAAGACTTTATGGCGAGGTGATTAACCTTGGTAAAAAAAAATACCAATTTTAGTTACAACCGTTTCACACCAAGCCTTCGAATTATATAACGCAGAACTCAAAGATGAGTGGTGTATTTAATGATCTAAACTCCTTAGTTTGTCTGTAGGGTGGTTATGCTATGGTGAAACGATTCTTTTGAGCACCCACAGCATGGGTGTTTGTGTTATAGTATAGCTATACAGGGCGAAGCCCTCTCTACCACCCTCTTTGCCTATCCCACGTATATAGATATTTGTAAAACAAACTTAAGCCGAACACTCCAACAACCTCCCTATCTTAATGCTGCATTGAATATTTAAATAAGTAGGGGGAAATTTAATACGAAATAAACATTAACAGAAACCTGATAGCACGCATTAGAGGAAAGAAGAAATGTCTAAATAGATTTTGTAACCGGAGTGCACGTCATTGTGGTATTCTGTGCGTACACGGCTTGCATTACACTCGGATCAATAAAGCATCAAAAAGCTATATGTTTTTCTTTTTTTCCAATTTGGGGGTAGTTAACTAACTGTTATAACCCTTTCCAACATACAACACAATTGCAGCAAACATCTTAGCTAAACATTGAAAATCTCTATTAATGAATGGATATTTACTGAAAAATAATAAAAAAGTTGAAATCATCGGAGCAATTTCTCCTTTTTCCAAAATATTTTCAAACGTCGTCTGCTGCAGAGGTGTCAGAAAGCGTATATATGAGACCATTTGAATAGTACTTTAGCCTTCTCCCGCATTCTAAAAATGTTGACGCAGACGAATTTGGTTATAAATTGAAAATATCTTTAATCTAAAGTGTTTATTATTACACAAATGACAAAAGGGGAAATTGCTCATCATGAGCAATTTCCCCGGTTGCCACACTGTTTTCAAAAGTGATCTGCTGTATACGTTTCAACTTACTGTAAATATGGGGAATGATAAATGTTTGATGTATATGTATATAAAACATAAAGCGGAGGATATTTTTTTGTTTAATCATTCTTGCTAAAAGAGAAATTGCTCAATAGTTTACTTCTTCTGCTCCCACATTATTTTCTCTAGCATCATCGACTCAGCATCACACAAAAACAGACATTCGGGACCTTTGAATTTAACCATTAACTTCACACAGACGACATTTGACACCTGCCATTGAACATATTGAAATAAAAGGTGAAATTGCTCAAAACGAGCAATTTCACCTTTCATTTCAATATGTTCAATTTTTTATCAGTATAAATCTTTCCGTTTTCTTCATTGTTGAAATTGTTCGTCTGATGATGTTAAAGCAGACGACATTTGAAAAGTCATGTGAAGTAATGGGTAAACCCTTTACAACATAAAGTTGTCCGTATGAAGACGTAATTCGAGGCATGTGTCGCGGATGTACTCGTCCGATGTAAGAGAATTGTTCAAGATAATTTACTTCTTCTTCTGTCACATTATTTTCCACTCTATTAAAAAAAACTTACATGAATACAGAGTTTCTATATCTGTCCAACAAGTGCAGCAGATTTATTTTACGCGGTGAAGGATTATTTGCAAAATTTTATTTTCAAATTAAATTGTCGTCGTTTTTATTCGATTATGTGTCTTGCAGTGAAAAAAAGTATTTAATGTTTCGTCTGGCAGTCATTTAAAAATGAATTGTATACATTGACTCTAATAGCGTTTACAGCGGTAAAATATAACGAGTGTAATCCACGTGATTCAAACTCCCAGTCTGATCTATATTCAGTACAATCTACACTACATGTATGTAGTATGTGCTTTGCAACATGATTTAACCCTTTCCCTCATACGACAATTCTGCAGCAGACTACTTTGACAAATTTTGTCAAAAAATAGAAAATCTCTATAATTGAATTGATAACCTATGACTAAAAGTTGAAAACATTGTGGTAAAAGGAGAAATTGCTCGTTTCGAGCAATTTCTTCTTTAGTCACTATGTTTTCAAAAAGCCTTATGCTGCAGAGGCGTCAGAACGCGTCTATATGAGGGAAAGGATTAAGGAAGGGTTAGCTCTTGTGTAATTTCCCGATAGTGATCCAAGGGAGATAATCCATATAACGGTATTGTACAATTTGAATTGAACGTGGTGGGTTCTTATCTATTCAATAATCATTATCGCCGCCACGGCAATTAACATTTGTATCATCTTCAGCATCGTTGTTGTCTTCATCATTAATATAAAATTCATCCTTGACGTCGTCGTCATCATCATTATAATCATCATCATCATAAGTAACATCGTCGTCATCATTATTACAATCATCATCATAAGTAACATCGTCATCATCGTCATCATCATCATCATCATCATCATCATAAGTAACGTCGTCGTCATCATTATTATAATCATCATCATAAGTAACGTCGTCGTCATCATTATTATAATCAACATCATAAGTAACGTCGTCGTCATCATTATTACAATCATCATCATAAGTAAAATCGTCATAATCATCATCATAAGTAACATCGTCATCATCATTATAATCATCATCATAAGTAACGTCGTCGTCGTCGTCATCATTATTATAATCATCATCATAAGTAACGTCGTCGTCATCATTATTACAATCATCACCATAAGTAACATCGTCGTCAATATTGTTATAATCATCATCATAAGTAACATCGTCGTAATCATTATTACAATCATCATCATAAGTAACATCGTCGTCATCATTATTACAATCATCATCATAAGTAACATCGTCGTCATCATTATTACAATCATCATCATAAGTAACATCGTCGTCATCATTATTACAATCATCATCATAGGTAGCATCGTCGTCATCATTATTACAATCATCATCATAAGTAACATCGTCGTCATCATTATTACAATCATCATCATAGGTAACATCGTCGTCATCATTATTACAATCATCATCATAAGTAACATCGTCGTCATCATTATTACAATCATCATCATAAGTAACATCGTCGTCATCATGTTAATTAGTGTCACTATCATCATCACCATGATTATGATTACCATTGTCATCATAATAACCATCATCACGAGAATCATCATCATTCCATCATCATCAGCAGCAGAATCATCAGTATCACCATGACTACCATTGTAATCCTCATCATCGTCGCTGTCGACTTCAATAATAATATCACCATAATCATTATCATCATCGCCGTCATCGTGAGCATCATCAGCAGCAGCATCGTCATAATCATCGTCATCGCCATCGTCATCATCATCACCATAAGCAGCAGCAGCATTGACATCATCACCATCACCACCATCATTCCATCATCATCACCATCATCATCAGAATCATCAGTATCACCAAGATTACCATTGAAATCATCATCATCATCGTCGTCGTCGTCGTCGCCATCGTCATCATCATAAGCATGTTGTTCTAAAGATAATTTATTCAAATATCAGCCTCATTTTGTAAAAACGTTCGTTTAACGTTCAGTTTGTCAATCATTGATTATTAAACATCTTACTAGATTACGTATCAAATACGTTTTTAATCATTATGCTATAATATAAGCATCCCTTTCCCTCATATAGACGCTTTCTGACGCCTCTGCAGCAGACGGCTTTTTGAAAACATAGTGACAAAAGAAGAAATTGCACAAAACGTGCAATTTCTCCTTTTGCCACAACGTTTTCTACTTTTAGTCATAGATTATCCATTCAATTATAAAGATTTTCTATGTTTTGACAAAATATGTTCAAAGTCGTCTGCTGCAGAATTGTCGAGGGAACGAGTTAAACCTTTATATTATATGGAAAGTGGTTTTCCTGATATTTTGAGGATTATTTGAGGTATGAAAAAAAAAAAAAAAAAGGGAAAATATTTAATTTTAGTATTGATCAAGAAATTAACCATTGTTGCATGAAACAGACTCGTGTAAAAGAATACTTACAAAATGAAGTTTTTGTTAGCACATCTGTCTACTCTTTCCCACATACAGTAAATCTGCAGGAGACGATTTTTGAAATTATCAAGTCCAGAATATAGAGAATCTCTATAAATGATAGTATGATTATTGAATAGAGTTGAAATCATTGTGACAAATGGAGAAATTGCTCATTATGAGCAATTTCTCTATTTGTCACTTTGATTTTAAAAGTCGTCTACTTCAGAGGCGTCCCAATGTTTCTACATGAGGGAAAGGGTTTTAAAAAAAAGTAGTCATTTGCAGATATACCTTTTCATCTGTATCAGAGACAACTAACGCACTACACTGTCTGGGTAATGTGAGGATGTCCATTTACAATAATTCCATCAAAAGTGTTCATCCTGTTTGGTTTGGTTTGGGTGTCACACCACGGAGTCGGTGATATAAATGCTTTTATAAAAGTCTTTAAACAAAAACTAATTGACTGTCACACTTAGAAATTGACATGAGTCCATAAATGAATCAAGTAGATGTCATTTTGTCAACATTTTAAAACATTATTAAACACAGAACGATATCTTACTATTGAATTACCAGTAGAGGTCAGACTGGCCATGTCACGTTTCTACGGAATACCGTTAGGGCCATCGCCTGTGAATTTGTTGATCAGAAACGCGATACTCGACAGTACGATGATGAAAACGCGACAGTACGATGATGATAACGCAGCATTACGATACTACGATATTACGATTGTGAAAACGCGACAGTACGGTAACGAAAACGCGATAATACGACAGTACGATAATGATAATGCGATATACTATCGTGTTTTCACTATCGTAGTCCCTACTGTCGCGTTTTCACCATCGTAATATCGTAGTATCGTACTGTCGCGTTATCATCATCGTACTGTCGCGTTTTTATCATCGTACTGTCGTGTTATCATCATCGTACTGTCGCGTTTTCATCATCGTACTGTCGCGTTTTCATCACAGTACGATGATGATAAGGCTACATTACGATGTTGAAAACGCGACAGTTCGATGATGATAACGCTACATTACGATGTTGAAAACGCGACAGTACGGTGATGATAACGCTACATTACGATGTTGAAAACGCGACAGTACGATGATGATAACGCTACATTACGATGTTGAAAAAGCGACAGTTCGATGATGATAACGCGACAGTATGGTAACGAAAACGCGAAAACGAACAATTTCTCTATTTGTCACTTTGATTTTAAAAGTCGTCTACTTCAGAGGCGTCCCAATGTTTCTACATGAGGGAAAGGGTTTTAAAAAAAAGTAGTCATTTGCAGAGATACCTTTTCATCCGTGTATCAGAGACAACTAACGCACTACACTGTCTGTGTAACGTGAGGTTGTCCATTTACAATAATTCCATCAAAAATGTTCATCCTGTTTGGTTTGGTTTGGGTGTCACACCACGGAGTCGGTGATATAAATGCTTTTATAAAAGTCTTTAAACAAAAACTAATTGACTGTCACACTTAGAAATTGACATGAGTCCATAAATGAATCAAGTAGATGTCATTTTGTCAACATTTTAAAACATTATTAAACACAGAACCATATCTTACTATTGAATTACCAGTAAAGTTCAGACTGGCCATGTCACGTTTCTACGGAATACCGTTAGGGCCATCGCCTGTGAATTTGTTGATCAGAAACGCGATACTTGACAGTATGATGATGAAAACGCGACAGTACGATGATGATAACGCAACAGTACGATACTACAATATTACGATGGTGAAAACGCAACAGTTCGATGATGATAACGCGACAGTACGGTAACGAAAACGCGATAATACGACAGTACGATGATGATAATGCGATATACTATCGTGTTTTCACCATCGTAGTCCCTACTGTCGTGTTTTCACCATCGTAATATCGTAGTATCGTACTGTCGCGTTATCATCATCGTACTGTCGCGTTTTTATCATCGTACTGTCGCGTTTTCAACATCGTTATGTAGCGTTTTCATCACAGTACGATGATGATAACGCTACATTACGATGTTGAAAACGCGACAGTTCGATGATAACGCTACATTACGATGTTGAAAACGCGACAGTACGATGATGATAACGCTACATTACGATGTTGAAAACGCGACAGTACGATGATGATAACGTTACATTACGATGTTGAAAACGCGACAGTACGATGATGATAACGCTACATTACGATGTTGATAAAGCGACAGTTCGATGATGATAACGCGACAGTATGGTAATGAAAACGCGATAATACGACAGTACGATGATGATAATGCGATATACTATCGTGTTTTCACCATCGTACTGTCGCCTTTTCACCATCGTAATATCGTAGTATCGTACTGTCGCGTTATCATCATCGAACTGTCGCGTTTTTATCATCGTACTGTCGCGTTTTCAACATCGTACTGTTGCGTTTTCATCACAGTGCGATGATGATAACGCGACATTACGATGATGATAACGGGACAGTACGATGGTGGTAACGCGACAGTACGATGATGATGATAACGCGACAGTTCGATGATTAAAACGCGACAGTACGATGATAATAACGCTACAGTACGATGGTGATAACGCGACAGTACGATACTACGATATTACGATGGTGAAAACACGATAGTATATCGCATTATCATCATCGTACTGTCGTATTATCGCGTTTTCGTTATCGTACTGTCGCGTTATCATCATCGTACCGTCGCGTTTTCATCATCGTACTGTCGAGTATCGAGTTTCAGATCAACGCATTCACAGGCGATGGCCCTGATGGTTTTCCGTACGTTTCCGTTGTTCTAGTCATAAGTTAAATGTAGAGATTGGTAGACATAATAAGGTGCCTTTTGAACCACGTATCTGTTCATATTGTAATCAAAACTATGATTTACAAAATGTCGAATACCATGTATTTTTTTAGTGTGGTAAATTTACATATATATATACGTAACCAGTAATTACTAAACTGGTATACATTAAATAATAATCTTCAAGGATTCTTTAACATCCTTAACTCATCTGATGAGAATGTAATCCACAGGACAGCCGTTTATATCAGCAAACTGCTATCAATGATTAATTGATCAACATTTTGATGATATACATGACTATACTTTATTTTGATAAATTTACTATTCAGACATTAAAAACTCCATTTTTGTTACTGTGATGTAATATTTAGAACACGGTAAAGATTTTAGGAAAAAACTACATTAGTTTGAAAAAGCTTAAATACTAAATACTGTTTACGCTTTTACACATGTATGCATATTGCAATGTACATTTGATTAACACTTTCCCTCATACGACAATTCTGCAGCAGACGACTTTGAACGTATCTTGTCAAAACATAGAAAATCTCTTTAATTAAATGGATGATAACCTATGACAAAAAGTGGAAAACATTGTGGCAAAAGGAGAAATTGCACGTTTTGTGCAATTTCTTCTTTTGTCACTATGTTTTCAAAAAGCTGTCTGCTGCAGAGGCGTCAGAAAGCGTCTATATGAGGGAAAGGCTTAAGAGGGATGCAACTTAAAACTAACACAAAAAGTGTATTGTATATTGTGTATTTTGGGCCGGAGGCCTTTATTACGTTGAATAAATATATTGAATCCATCTTGAATAAAATGGCATTGTGCACATGTTTACGCATTGTGACGCAATTGCAGCCGAAGACTGTTTAAAAACATTGTATCAAAAATAGGAATTGCCCATTATGGGTAATTACTCGTTCTGCCACACATTTATTTCATATATTTCATTTCTAGGAATCGTCAGCTGCAAGATTGTAATACGTGGGAAAGGATGATAATCTTGAATGATACATGTGTTCAAAAGTCGTTTGGCTCAAATATAAAAAAAATAATAATATTCGCGATTATTACATTTTCGAGAATTACCCCTTCCCCAACTTGCAGATGTGCACTTGCATACATCTAGTTTAAACTTATTTATTTTACATCGATTGCGAAACAAGCCTTGGGCTTAGATTAATCACTCTCGATGTCTGCTTCCTGGAGACTTAACCAGTACTCGCGCCGTTTGTGTGGAAAAATCCCAAAGTCAGGACCCGCTCATCACGGGGATTCGAACCAGGGACCTTTGATACGAGAGGCCGACGCTCTACCTCTGCACCACTGTCTTCAACAGTGCATACATCAGCAGCAGACGACGTTTCTGAACCTTTGTGAAAATTCCTCCTTTTGCCACGATGATTTCAACTCTATTCAATATTTATACTTTCGATTCATGAAGATTTCTACAGTTTTTCCTTGATGCCTTCAACGTCATCATCTACTGTTGGTTTGTTGCAAGTGGGAAAGTAGATGTTTCGTAACAAAACACTTTTATAGGACATTGAAGTGTCGTTACCTGATGCGTATAATTTTACAAAAAAAACGATATTGCATTTTAGTCTTGCGGTTCATGTCTGCCAATTTTCTTTTATCTCGAATTATTTGATAAAAGCCATCGTTTCCCTTTTTTATCCCTTTGAATTAGACGATATTTGTCATCATTGCGGGGAAAGGAGAATATACTAACCAGTGATGATGAACAGACTTCTAGCAATGTTTTAAACCGGTTATAAAACAGGTACTTAGCAATGTTCTAGCCAGTACTACTTTTCATTTAATATTTTTTAAAAGCAGACGGCTGCTAAATGTTTATATCGAAGAACTTCTTTCTAACTCTTTCCTACCTGCAGACTCATTTAGACACATTTAAGGGGGTGGGGGAAATGCTCATAATGAGCAGTTTTTCTTTTTGCCACTCTATTTTCAATTCTATTCAATAGATAAACTTCTTTGTATAAAGATTTTCCAAGTATTATAGCCTTTTTATTGTCGTCTGCAACAATGTGTTTTGTGTGGGCACGGGTTAAATATCTCAAAACAATATCCACAGAGAGAGAGGTCGTCTTACAAATACTGATGTAATGAATTGGATACTCTCAGACGTCTATAAAAACTAATATCAATTCTTTTTCTGCTGAAATCAAGTAACTAATTTCGCTATACTTCTATTGAGGAAAGTTGGAAAAGGTATTTATTTCCCTGATTTCCTAGCCTAAAACTGGTAAGTCATCAAGGGATTATCCATAGGTGTGCTGGATAAGGGATTATCATCAAGTGAGTATCCATAGGTGTACTGGATAAGGGATCATCATCAAGGAGTATCCATAGGTGTACTGGATAAGGGATTATCATCAAGGGAGTATTCATAAGTGTACTGGATAAGGGATTATCATCAAGGGAGTATCCATAGGTGTACGGGATAAGGGATTATCATCAAGTGAGTATCCATAGGTGTACTGGATAAGGGATCATCATCAAGGAGTATCCATAGGTGTACTGGATAAGGGATTATCATCAAGGGAGTATTCATAAGTGTACTGGATAAGGGATAATCATCAAGGGAGTATCCATAGGTTTACTAGATAGGGGATTATCATCAAGGGAGTATTCATAAGTGTACTGGATAAGGGATTATCATCAAGGGAGTATCCATAGGTGTACTGGATAAGGGATTATCATCAAGGGAGTATCCATAGGTGTACTGGATAAGGGATTAGCATTAATGGAGTATCCATAGGTGTACTGGATAAGGGATTAGCATTAAGGGATTATCCATAGGTGTACTGGATAAGGGATTATCATCAAGGGAGTATCCATATGTGTACTGGATAAGGGATTATTATCAAGGTAGTATCCATAGGTGTACTGGATAAGGGATTAGCATCAATGGAGTATCCATAGGTGTACTGGATAAGGGATTAGCATTAAGGGATTATCCATAGGTGTACTGGATAAGGGATTATCATCAAGGCAGTATCCATATGTTTACTGGATAAGGGATAATCATCAAGGGAGTATTCATAGGTGTACTGGATTAGGGATTATCATCAAGGGAATATCCATAGTTGTACTGGATAAGGGATTATCATCAAGGGAGTATCCATAGGTGTACTGGATAAGGGATTATCATAACGGGAGTATACATAGGTGTACTGGAAAAGGGGTTATCATCAAGGGAGTATCCATAGGTGTACTGAATAAGGGATTATCATCAAGGGAGTATCCATAGGTGTACTGAATAAGGGATTATCATCAAGGGAGTATCAATATGTGTACTGGATAAGGGATTATCATCAAGGGAGTATCCATAGGTGTACTGGATAAGGGATTATCATCAAGGCAGTATCCATAGGTTTACTGGATAAGGGATAATCATCAAGGGAGTATCCATAGGTGTACTGGATTAGGGATTATCGTCAAGGGAATATCCATAGTTGTACTGGATAAGGGATTATCATCAAGGGAGTATCCATAGGTGTACTGGATATGGGATTATCATCAAGGGGGTATCCATAGGTGTACTGGATAAGGGATTATCATAAAGGGAGTATCCATAGGTGTACTGGATAAGGGGTTATCATCAAGGGAGTATCCATAGGTGTACTGATAAGGGGTTATCATCAAGGGAGTATCCATAGGTGTACGGAATAAGGGATTATCATCAAGGGGGTATCCATAGGTGTAATGGATAAGGGATTATCATCAAGGGAGTATCCATATCTGTACTGGATAAGGGATTATCATCAAGGGAGTATACATAGGTGTACTGAATACGGGATTATCATCAAGTGAGTATCGATATGTGTACTGGATAAGCCTTATCCAGTACACCTATGGATACTCCCTTGATGATAATCCCTTAAAGGGATTATCATCAAGGGAGTATCCATAGGTGTACTGGATAAGGGATTACCATCAAGGGAGTATCGATAGGTGTACTGGATAAGGGATTATCATCAAGGGAGTATCCATAGGTGTACTGATAAGGGGTTATCATCAAGGGAGTATCCATAGGTGTACGGAATAAGGGATTATCATCAAGGGGGTATCCATAGGTGTAATGGATAAGGGATTATCATCAAGGGAGTATCCATATGTGTACTGGATAAGGGATTATCATCAAGGGAGTATACATAGGTGTACTGGATAATGGATTATCATCAAGGGAGTATCCATTGGTGTACTGGATAAGGGGTTATCACCAAGGGAGAATTCAATGTTGTACTGGATACGGGATTACCATCAAGGGAGTATCCATATGTGTACTGGATAAGGGATTATCATCAAGGGAGTATCTATAGTTGCACTGGATAAGGGATTATCATCAAGGGAGTATCCATAGGTGTACTGGATAAAGGGTTATCACCAAGGGAGTATCCATAGGTGTACTGGATAAGGGATTATTATCCATATGTGTACTGAATAAGGGATTATCATCAAGGGAGTATCCATATGTGTACTGGATAAGGGATTATCATCAAGGGAGTATCCATAGGTGTACTGAATAAGGGATCATCATCAAGGGAGTATCCATAGGTGTACTGGATAAGGAGTATCATCAAGGGAGTATCCTTAGGTGTACTGGATAAGGGATTATCATCAAGGGAGAATCCATAGGTGTACTGGATAAAGGAGTATCATCAAGGGAGTATCCATAAGTGTACTGGATAAGGGATAATCATCAAGGGCGTATCCATAGGTGTACTTGATAGTGGATTGTCATCTAGGGAGTATCCATAGGTGTACTGAATAAAGATTATCATCAAGGGAGTATCCATAGGTGTACTGGATAAGAGATTATCATCTAGGGAGTATCCATAGGTGTACTGGATAAGAGATTATCATCTAGGGAGTATCCATAGGTGTACTGGATAATAGATCATCATCTAGGGAGTTTCCATAGGTGTACTTGATAATGGATTATCATCTAGGGAGTATCCATAGGTGTAATTGATAATGGATTATCATCTAGGGAGTATCCATAGGTGTACTAGATAAGGGATTATCATCAAGGGAGTATCCATAGGTGTACTGGATAAGGGATTAGCATCAAGGGATTATCCGGCATAGGTGTTATGGATAAGGGATTATCATCAAGGGAGTATCAATATGTGTACTGGATAAGGGATTATCATCAAGGGAGTATCCATAGGTGTACTGGATAAGGGATTACCGTCAAGGGAGTATCGATAGGTGTACTGGATAATGGATTATCATCAAGGCAGTTTCCATAGGTGTACTGATAAGGGGTTATCATCAAGGGAGTATCCATAGGTGTACGGAATAAGGGATTATCATCAAGGGGGTATCCATAGGTGTAATGGATAAGGGATTATCATCAAGGGAGTATCCATATGTGTACTGGATAAGGGATTATCATCAAGGGAGTATACATAGGTGTACTGGATAATGGATTATCATCAAGGGAGTATCCATTGGTGTACTGGATAAGGGGTTATCACCAAGGGAGAATTCAATGTTGTACTGGATAAGGGATTACCATCAAGGGAGTATCCATATGTGTACTGGATAAGGGATAATCATCAAGGGAGTATCTATTGTTGCACTGGATAAGGCATTATCATCAAGGGAGTATCCATAGGTGTACTGGATAAGGGGTTATCACCAAGGGAGTATCCATAGGTGTACTGGATAAGGGATTATTATCCATATGTGTACTGAATATGGGATTATCATCAAGGGAGTATCCATATGTGTACTGGATAAGGGATTATCATCAAGGGAGTATCCATAGGTGTACTGAATAAGGGATCATCATCAAGGGAGTATCCATAGGTGTACTGGATAAGGAGTATCATCAAGGGAGTATCCTTAGGTGTACTGGATAAGGGATTATCATCAAGGGAGAATCCATAGGTGTACTGGATAAAGGAGTATCATCAAGGGAGTATCCATAAGTGTACTGGATAAGGGATAATCATCGAGGGCGTATCCATAGGTGTACTTGATAGTGGATTATCATCTAGGGAGTATCCATAGGTGTAGTGAATAAGAGATTATCATCAAGGGAGTATCCATAGGTGTACTGGATAAGAGATTATCATCTAGGGAGTATCCATAGGTGTACTGGATAAGAGATTATCATCTAGGGAGTATCCATAGGTGTACTGGATAAGAGATTATCATCTAGGGAGTATCCATAGGTGTACTTGATAATGGATTATCATCTAGGGAGTATCCATAGGTGTACTTGATAATGGATTATCATCTAGGGAGTATCCATAGGTGTACTAGATAAGGGATTATCATCAAGGGAGTATCCATAGGTGTACTGGATAAGGGATTAGCATCAAGGGATTATCCGGCATAGGTGTACTGGATAAGGGATTATCATCAAGGGAGTATCCATAGGTGTACTGAAATACTATTAAAATGGAATAAAACATCAATGTACGAAGCCTTCAGATCAGCCAACTATACATTCATGCAGTATATAATAATCGTTTTTGATACACAGTTTGTGTTACATATATATTGAAAGTCGCCAAAGACTGTCATATAAATATGCAAGAACTTGCAGGCATGCAGCTGGATAACGAAAGGTGAATCAATTCTTTAAATATATTTAAACTGTGCAGACTATGATCAGGCGCCATGTTAGTACCACGACTGTCGATCGGGATCAACCATAATGTTTTTCGTCGTATAAAAAGTGTATCAGACAAGCTCATTAAACCGTCACTTGATACATATAAGAACAAATCGAGATTTATAAAAAGGTCGTAGACCTATTCATTGTTCGCGACAAACCAAAGGGACGGAGAAAGTTCAATGTGCGTTCGTTCTCTGGAGTTGTTTAACCTCGCACTCGGCTATATAGCCATTTGGCGAGCAGGTTTTTTAAATGTACACGAGGTATATACCTGTATTAATACATTGTTAGCTCATAAAAGGTGGATACCAATTTATTAACACTGTCCTAAATACACACGCTATCTGCGACTGACATTTCTGCAGCAGACGTCTTTTGAAAACCTTATGGCAAAAAAAGAAATTGTTCTCCTTTTAATTAATTTCTCCTTTTACCACAACGTTTTCTACTCTATTCAATCATTTAATTTTCATTTATAAAGATTTTCAATAATTGTGTCTACATGCTTTCAAAGTCGTCTGCTGCAAATGTACTGTATTAAAACTAGTTAAACAGTGAAACTGTTGTACGTCATTTAATGGTATCGAATCCACCAATCAAATTACGGCTTCTGTGACGTAACTGTAATTTGATTGGTGGATTGGCTACCTAGTTAGTCATGAAACGTCACATGTTACTGAACGCGCTGCTTTCGTCGTTCGTAGAGTAACCGGTATTCTAGATTGTGTGTGTATGGTATTCGACGCCGCTTTCAATTTCATCTTTAATTTTTTCAGTTACCAGTTAAGTAAATCACGGCGTTTCCTGGGTAAAAAACCATTACTCAATTTATCCTTAAGAAACCATTACTCAATTTATCCTTAAGAAACCATTACTCAATTTATCCTTAAGAAACCATTACTCAATTTATCCTTAAGAAACCATTACTCAATGTATCCTTAAGAAACCATTACTCAATTTATCCTTAAGAAACCATTACTCAATTTATCCTTAAGAAACCATTACTCAATTTATCCTGACACCAGCTAGTCAGACGTAATGCTAACCCCACACTTCTGAACGCCAAGGAGGGGCAACCATTACTAACATGTTGAGCACGTCTGCTTTTCGAAGATAACAAGTCGAGTTATTGTGATACCCTTGGCGTCGCCGTCGGCTGCGTCGTCTGCTTTTCGAAGATAACAAGTCGAGTTATTGTGATACCCTTGGCGTCGCCGTCGGCTGCGTCGTCTGCTTTTCGAAGATAACAAGTCGAGTTATTGTGATACCCTTGGCGTCGCCGTCGGCTGCGTCGTCTGCTTTTCGAAGATAACAAGTCGAGTTATTGTGATACCCTCGGCGTCGCCGTCGGCTGCGTCGTCTGCTTTTCGAAGATAACAAGTCGAGTTATTGTGATACCCTCGGCTGCGTCGTCTGCTTTTCGAAGATAACAAGTCGAGTTATTGTGATACCCTTGGCGTCGCCGTCGTCTGCGTCGTCTGCTTTTCGAAGATAACAAGTCGAGTTATTGTGATACCCTTGGCGTCGCCGTCGGCTACGTCGTCTGCTTCGTCACTAACCTTACCTTATAACTCCGAAAACCTTTCAACATTTTCAAATGAAAACCTGGTAACACATGTTCCTAGAAACAAACCGCATGTCTATATCAAGTCACATCTCTGGCTTTAACTCTTTCAGCGCCAAAGGCAATATTGAGCTTTTTAGCAAACAATACAGATTCAGGTGAGTCAACTCGTAACGAGCTGTCTCACCTGAAATCTGCATTGTTTGGCTGTGAGTTATAAAGACATTCCCAAAATCCTATAACATGAAAATAGAGTCGTCCGAGTTTGAACATGGAAGAGTCTACTTTAAACAATTCGGCGCTGAAACGGTTAAAGATTATTCAGCAGTAATGCCCCTTTTCCGACTTAATAAACAAGCAGACGAGCGTTGTCGTTCGCTTGAGGCGATCTGGTTAAAATCTTTCCCTCGTAGGACAATTCTGCAGCAGACGACTTTGAACACATTTTGTCAAAAAATAGAAAATCTCTATAATTGAATGGATAACCTATGACTAAAAGTGGAAAACATTGTGGCAAAAGAAGAAATTGCTCGTTTTGAGCAATTTCTTCTTTTGTCACTATGTTTTCAAAAAGCCGTCTGCTGCAGGGGCGTCAGAAAGCGTCTATATGAGGGAAAGGGTTAAGTCTTTGGTATCACCCGGTCGAACGTGAATATACACATATATTCGGACTTGGTTCGGTCCGTAATATACAGTCCGTGAGCGCTGATCGAAATCCACCAGCAGTACAACTCGAGTAATGCCGATTCTTGCAAATGCTACTTGATAGAAATCCGGTATTTGTTTTTAACCCTTTCCCACATACAGACGCATCTACAGCAGACAACTTTTGAAAACATTGTGGCAAACTTTTAAGCAATTTCTCCTTTTACCACAGTGTTTTCTTTCATTTATAAAGATTTTCCATAATTTTGACTTAACCCTTTCCCTCATATATACGCTTTCTGACGCCTCTGCAGCAGAAGGTTTTTTGAAAACATAGTGACAAAAGAAGAAATCATTGCTCAAAACGAGCAATTTCTCCTTTTGACACATTGTTTTCCGATTATAGTCATAGGTTATCCATTCAATTATAGAGATTTTCCATTTTTTGACAAAATATATTCAAAGTCGTCTGCTGCAGAATTGTCGTATGAGGGGAAAGGGTTAGTTATTTCAAAGGCGTCTGGTGCAGATTTGTTGACTGTGGTAAAGGGTTGAGTCTATATTACATATAGGGTAACAGTTATGGCTGTTGCGATAGTCTGCTTATTCATATACACAGTCTCACATGGGGCTTCACTGTCCGCAATTGCAAACAGAACACCAGTTAGCTCAATGCAGCTAATATAATTCAAATAGAGAAATAACTCTAAAGGCGAATTATATGTAGTGAATCGCTATAAATATTACCAGTAGCACCCCGCATACACAATCCCCTAATGTCTGATAAACAAGCGGAAAAATATCTCAATTAATGTAATCAAGATATCACGTATAACCGTATAATTCTACATATCCCTTCAATCCGTCTACATTTACAGAAAATAGCCCTCATTGCGTGTCGCATTTAAATTGATATTCTGTAATATAATATAGACACGAAACCCCGGTCTCTAGTAAGGAGCTCGTCGAGCCGTAATAACACGTGACACGTGTCAAGGACCCAGAGGTCGTGACTTCGAAACCCGAATCAGTCGTTCAACGATTTCCAAATGTCATTGTGACTAGTATTGCTCCCAACTGCTCCCTCTCCTATTCGGTTCAACGGTTATATGAGAGGGTTGCCAGTAGTTTGAGAATATTGTCGAGTACGTGTGCCGGAGAGGGCTTGGTGTGAAACGGTTGTAACTAAAAACCTATTTTGAAAACCCGGGTTTAGGGGCGATTTTGACCCCTTTGTAAACAATGCAAATGTAGGTGCTATTGCTCAGAACGAGCAATGGCACCTTAATTTCCATTGTATACCAAGACAAATTATTTAACGCTTATAAGGACTTTATGGCGAGGTGATTTGCCTTAGTAAAAAAAATACCAATTTCAGTTACAACCGTTTCACGCCAAGCCCTCGATACATGGTTAGGTGAGTTAGCCAACGTGATGGAACTGGTTTAATGTTGAACAAGACTGTGGTTGTACTCCACACAACAATCTTCCCAAGCAACTGGCTGTTTTTCCACATAGACTAAGCCCATTGGTGGAAGACGAATGACGCATGTCGCATTGACTTTTGTCAGTCGTCGGAAAGGAAGTTGGCCGAGCCGGGATTCGAACTCACAACCCCTGGATTGACAGCCCGCGTCGCTACCGACTGAGCTACCGGGGCTCGGCAGCTGCGGGGATAGACATCTGCGTAATGTATCGACCAGATCAGCCTGCGCTGTCCGCGCAGACTGATCCGGCGACACATTCCGTCTTAGGGTGATATATATAGA
This sequence comes from Serripes groenlandicus, assembly GCA_031761405.1. NCBI lineage: Eukaryota > Metazoa > Mollusca > Bivalvia > Cardiida > Cardiidae > Serripes > Serripes groenlandicus. The sequence continues at coordinate 60,835,490 of JASEVX010000005.1, read as the reverse complement.
GAGTAGTGAATCCTGAAACAGAAAATCCACAGGAGGCGAAAAGTGTTTATCCGGGTAGGCCTGTGTGGCATGCTTAGGCTGATCCGGGTCGGTACTTTACGCAGAGTCCACAATGTTGATTTTCTCACGAGACGGCCTACAACACATTGATTATTGCAAAGCTACGCCCCTGCATGATATTTCAAATGTTGTTTAGTTTACATTCAACAGATGAACAAGTTGAAAATCTGGAAACTGGTAGTAACTTCTGACTAAGATTTGAAACTATTGCAATTAAAAGCGAAACTGCTCGATTTGAGCAATTTAACCTTTTATTGTAATGTTTTCAAAGTCGTCTGCAACAGCAGGCGTCAAATGTCGTCAGTTTGAAGTTATGGGTTAAGATACACTACTGCACCAAATATCATTGGGACTGCATCTTTCATACTCTGTATAAATGATGACAATGTAATAGAAGCAATTGCTAAGATTTGTCCCGTCTTTGGCATACACAACTCTTGCTTTTTAAAAGTATCAATGACGTTATCTAACTGTTGTATTCGTATTAAAGTTTGTCTTATCTGCCTCGAGTCTAGAAGATTTTAAATAAGGAATGTTAAAACAGTGTTTGAAACGGAGAAAAGGTTCGAAAATGTTCGAAAATTTCTCCTTGTTTGCATATTGTTTCAAAATCGTCTGCTACAGAGGGAACAGTACATACCCAGATCAGCTTGTGAATCTGCACAGTCTATCCAAGATCTCCAGTGTTTATATATCAGTTTCATTAACTTGTTAGATGTGTCAACTTGTGTAGATTCTAATACGATGAAGCGGGCTGACCTGAACCTACACTGTTCAGAAATG
>JASEVX010000005.1:60824647-60829647 GCA_031761405.1 Serripes groenlandicus | reverse complement strand
AAAACATTACAATAAAGGTTAAATTGCTCAAATCGAGCAGTTTCGCTTTTAATGCAATAGTTTCAAATCTTAGTCAGAGTTACTACCAGTTTTCCAGATTTTCAACTTGTTCATCTGTTGAATGTAAACTAAACAACATTTGAAATATCATTGCAGGGGCGTAGCTTTGCAATAATCAATGTGTAGGCCCGTCTCGTGAGAAAATCAACATCTGTGGACTCTGCGTAAAGTACGACCCGGATCAGCCTAAGCATGCCACACAGGCCTACCCGGATAAACACTTTTCGCCTCCTGTGGATTTTCTGTTTCAGGATTCACTACTCTCTATATATATCACCCTAAGACGGAATGTGTCGCCGGATCAGTCTGCGCGGACAGCGCAGGCTGATCTGGTCGATACATTACGCAGATGTCCTATCCCCCGCAGCTGCCGAGCCCCGGTAGCTCAGTCGGTAGCGACGCGGGCTGTCAATCCAGGGGTTGTGAGTTCGAATCCCGGCTCGGCCAACTTCCTTTCCGACGACTGACAAAAAGTCAATGCGACCATGCGTCATTCGTCTTCCACCAATGGGCTTAGTCTATGTGGAAAACAGCAGTTGCTTGGGAAGATTGTTGTGTGGAGTACAACCACAGTCTTGTTCAACATTAAACCAGTTCCATCACGTTGGCCTAACTCACCTAACCAAGTATCGAGGGCCTTGCGTGAAACGGTTGTAACTGAAATTGGTATTTTTTTTACTAAGGCAAATCACCTCGCCATAAAGTCCTTATAAGCGTTAAATAATTTGTCTTGGTATACAATGGAACTTAAGGTGCATTGCTCGTTCTGAGCAATAGCACCTACATTTGCATTGTTTACAAAGGGGTCCAAAATCGCCCCTAAACCCGGGTTCTTCAAAATAGGTTTTTAGTTACAACGTTTCACACCAAGCCCTCTCCGGCACACGTATCGACAATATTCTCAAACTACTGGCACCTCTCATATAACCCGTTGAACCGAATAGGAGAGGGAGCAGTTGGGAGCAATACTAGTCACAATGACATTTGGAAATCGTTGAACGACTGATTCGGGTTTCGAAGTCACGACCTCTGGGTCCCTTGACACGTGTCACGTGTTATTACGGCTCGACGAGCTCCTTACTAGAGACCGGGGGTTTCGTGTCTATACTCTATATTACAGAATATCAATTTAAATGCGACACGCAATGAGGGCTATTTTCTGTAAATGTAGACGGATTGAAGGATATGTAGAATTATTCGGTTATACGTGATATCTTGATTACATTAATTGAGATATTTTTCCGCTTGTTTATCAGACATTAGGGGCTTGTGTATGGGGGTGCTACTGGTAATATTTATAGCGATTCACTACATATAATTCGCCTTTAGAGATATTTCTCTATTTGAATTTATTAGCTGCATTGAGCTAAACTGGTGTCTCCTGTTTGCAATTGCGGACAGTGAAGCCCCATGTGAGACTGTGTATATGAATAAGCGACTATCGCAAAGCCATAACTGTTACCCTATATGTAATATAGACTCAACCCTTTACCACAGTCAACAAATCTGCACCAGACGCCTTTGAAATAACTACCCTTTCCCCTCATACGACAATCTCTGCAGCAGACGACTTTGAATATATTAGTCAAAAAATGGAAAATCTCTATAATTGAATGGATTAACCTATGACTATAATCGGAAAACAATGTGTCAAAATGAGAATTGCTCGTTTTGAGCAATGATTTTCTTCTTTTGTCACTATGTTTTCAAAAAACCTTCTGCTGCAGAGGCGTCAGAAAGCGTATATATGAGGGAAAGGGTTAAGTCAAAATTATGGAAAATCTTTATAAATGAAAGCAAAAACACTGTGGTAAAAGGAGAAATCTGCTTAAAAGATTGCCACAATGTTTTCAAAAGTTGTCTGCTGTAGATGCGTCTGTATGTGGGAAAGGGTTAAAAAACAAATACCGGATTTCTATCAAGTAGCATTTGCAAGAATCGGCATTACTCGAGTTGTACTGCTGGTGGATTTCGATCAGCGCTCACGGACTGTATATTACGGACCGAACCAAGTCCGAATATATGTGTATATTCACGTTCGACCGGGTGATACCAAAGACTTAACCCTTTCACCTCATATAGACGCCTTTCTGACGCCCCTGCAGCAGACGGCTTTTTGAAAACATAGTGACAAAGAAGAATTGCTCAAAACGAGCAATTTCTTCTTTTGCCCACAATGTTTTCCACTTTTAGTCATAGGTTATCCATTCAATTATAGAGATTTTCTATTTTTTTGACAAAATGTGCTTCAAAGTCGACTGCTGCAGAATTGTCCTACGAGGGAAAGATTTTAACCAGATCGCCTCAAGCGAAACGACAACGCTCGTCTGCTTGTTTATTAAGTCGGAAAAGGGGCATTACTGCTGAAAATCTTTAACCGTTTCAGCGCCGAATTGTTTAAAGTAGACTCTTCCATGTTCAAACCTCGGACGACTCTATTTTCATGTTATAGGATTTTGGAATGTCTTTAACTCACAGCCAAACAATGCAGACTTTCAGGTGAGACAGCTCGTTACGAGTTGACTCACCTGAATCTGTATTGTTTGCTAAAAAGCTCAATATTGCCTTTGGCGCTGAAAGAGTTAAAGCCAGAGATGTGACCTTGACTATAGACATGCGGTTCTGTTTCTAGGAACATGTGTTACAGGTTTTCATTTGAAAATGTTGAAAGGTTTTACGGAGTTATAAGGTAAGGTTAGTGACGAAGCAGACGACGTAGCGACGGCGACGCCCAGGGTTATCACAATAACTCGACTTGTTATCTTCGAAAAGCAGACGACGCAGACGACGGCGACGCCAAGGGTATCACAATAACTCGACTTGTTATCTTCGAAAAGCAGACGACGCAGCGACGGTTATCACAATAACTCGACTTGTTATCTTCGAAAAGCAGACGACGCAGCCGACGGCGACGCCCGACGCGGTATCACAATAACTCGACTTGTTATCCTCTCGAAAAGCAGACGAACGCAGCCGACGGCGACGCAAGGGTATCACACATAACTCGACTTGTTATCTCTCGAAAAGCAGACGACGCAGCGACGGCGACGCAAGGGTATCACAATAACTCGACTTGTTATCTTCGAAAAGCAGACGACGCAGCCGACGGCGACGCCAAGGGTATCACAATAACTCGACCTTGGTTATCTTCGAAAAGCAGACGTGCTCAACATGTTAGTAATGGTTGCCCCCTCCTTGGCGTTCAGAAGTGTGGGGTTAGCATTACGTCTGACTAGCTGGCTGTCAGGATAAAATGAGTAATGGTTTCTTTAAGGATAAATTGAGTAATGGTTTCTTAAGGATAAATTGAGTACTGGTTTCTTAAGGATACATTGAGTAATGGTTTCTTAAGGATAAATTGAGTACTGGTTTCTTAAGGATAAATTGAGTAATGGTTTCTTAAGGATAAATTGAGTAATGGTTTCTTAAGGATAAATTGAGTAATGGTTTTTACCAGGAAACGCCGTCGTGATTTACTAACTGGTAACTGAAAAAATTAAAGATGAAATTGAAAGCGGACGTCGAATACCATACACACACAATCTAGAATACCGGTTACTCTACGAACGACGAAAGCAGCGCGTTCAGTAACATGTGACGTTTCATGACTAACTAGGTAGCCAATCCACCAATCAAATTACAGTTACGTCACAGAAGCCCCCGTAAATTGATTGGTGGATTCGATACCCATTAAATGACGTACAACAGTTTCACTGTTTAAACTAGTTTTAATACAGTACATTTGCAGCAGACCGACCTTTGGAAAGATGTAGACACAATTATTTGAAAATCTTTATAAATGAAAAATAAATGATTGAATAGAGTAGAAAACGTTTGTGTAAAAGGAGGAAATTAATCTAAAAGGAGAACAATTTCTTTTTTTGCCCTCAGGGTTTTCAAAGACGTCTGCTGCAGAAATGTCAGTCGCAGATAGCGTGTGTATTTAGGACAGTGTTAATAAATTGGTATCACCTTTTATGAGCTAACAAATGTATGTAATACAGGTATACTACCTCGTGTACAATTTAAAAAACCTGCTCGCCAAAATGGCTATATAGCCGAGTGCGAGGTTAAACAACTCCAGAGAACGAACGCACATTGAACTTTCTCCGTCCCTTTGGTTTGTGGTCAGCGAACAATGAATAGGTCTACGACCTTTTTATAAATCCTCGATTTGTTCTTATATGTATCAAGTGACGTTTAATGAGCTTGTCTGATAACTTTTTATACGACGAAAAAATTATGGTTGATCCCGATCGACAGTCGTGGTACTAACATGGCGCCTGATCATAGTCTGCACAGTTTAAATATATTTAAAGAATTGATTCACCCTTCTCGTTATCAGCTGCATGCCTGCAAGTTCTTGCATATTTATATGACAGTCTTTGGCGACTTTCAATATAATATGTAACACAAACTGTGTATCAAAAACGATTATTATATACTGCTCATGAATGTATAGTTGGGCTGATCTGAAGGCTTCGTACATTGATGTTTTATTCCATTTTAATAGTATTTCAGTACACCTATGGATACTCCCTTGATGATAATCCCTTATCCAGTACACCTATGCGGATAATCCCTTGATGCTAATCCCTTATCCAGTACACCTATGGATACCTCCCTTGATGATAATCCCTTATCTAGTACACCTATGGATACTCCCTAGATGATAATCCCATTATCCAAGTACACCTATGGATACTCCCTAGCTGATAATCCCATTATCAAGTACACCTATGGATACTCCCTAGATGATAATCTCTTATCAGTACACCTATGGATACTCCCTAGATGACTAATCCTCTTATCCAGTACACCTATGGATACTCCCCTAGATGATAATCTCTTATCCAGACACCTATGGATACTCCCTTGATGATAATCCTCTTATTCACTACACCCTATGGATACTCCACTAGATGATAACTCACTTATTC